>MU134612.1:93074-104766 GCA_015039355.1 Ramaria rubella
TCAGAACCAAGAGCTAGGACTTAGGAGTGAACAGGGGCAAGAAGCGAGGAGCAAGGAGTGACTGAGAGCAAGGAGTGATGGGAGTGACAAGGAGTGACTGGAGTGACAAGTGGCAGATAGTGAATGGAGTGACTGGGAGGAAGGAGTGACTGAAGTGACTGGGGGGAAATAGTGATCAGAGTGACCAGGCTCAAGGCTTGACAAGTATAAACAGGGATGGGGATCCATGAACACAACTCAGAACCAGGAGCTAAGAGAAAGGAGTGAGCAGCCTGAGGAGTGAGTAACGAGGAGCCTGGAGTGAGTGGGAGGGGTGAGTGACTAGACGAACACAGTTGCAGGGGGGGGGATGGAGATTGCCAGGACAAAGTATTCATCAGAGTCCCTGGGAGCAAAAACAGATTGAAGTGACCAGGGGCACCCTTGCAGGGAGTGGGGGGGGGGGTAGGAGGGGCACAGAGTCATCAGTGGGAACTACATTGAGGAGTGAGAAGCAATGGGTGACAAGGGCCCAACACAAGTGGCCAGGGGTGGAGGCTTGGTGGCCCAATGGGGGAAATGTGACAGACGGGAGGATCTGCAATAGAGGAGGGGAGTCATGTCCGCGTGGAGTGATGACTTTGGAGGTCTGGGCTGGGCAGCTGCACGAGACGTGAGGGTCACTCAGAGGATCTGGGCACCACAGGTGCAGAGTGGGAAGTGAGTGGGAGTGACAGAAGAGCATGATTGAGGAGTAACTGGAGGAGGGAGCAAGGAGTTAGGAAGGCCCTCAACCCAGTGCACAGTGGCCACCACTCCACCCATGCTGGCTGTGCGGAACTTGTGTGGCACGTGAAGAGTCCATCGGGCATAACAAAGTCATGTGCACAAAGGAGTTACTCCCAACTCCTGGCTCCTCACTCCAGTCAGTCTCCAGTCAGTCCTCACTCCCCACTCCTTGCTCCTCACTCCAGGCACTCATCACTCCTGTTCCTGTGTCACTCCAGCTCATCCCTCACTCCGCACCTGTGCCGTCCCATCCACATCGATCACTCCTTTGTGCACGTGGCTCCTGTGTGCACGTGAGTCCTGTGTGCACGTGAGTCCTTTGTCCACATGTCTCCTTTGTGCATGTGACTCTTCTGTGCACATGACTCCTCTGTGCATGTGACTCCTCTGTGCACGTGACTTTGTTATGCACAGTGGATCCTCCATGTGCCACACATGTTCCATGCGGCTTCTGAGGGTGGAGTGGTGGCCACTGGGGGTCGGGTGCAAGTCACTCCTCACTCCAGTCACTCATCACTCCTACTCCTGTGTCACTCCAGCTCGTCCCTCACTCCGCACCTGTGCCGTCCCATCCACATCGGTCACTCCATTGTGCACATGACTCCTTTCTCCACATGTCTCCTTTGTGGCTGTGACTCCTGTGTGCACGTGTCTCCTTTGTGGCTGTGACTCCTCTGTGCATGTGACTCCTTTGTGCACGTGACTCCTCTGTGCACGTGCCTTTGTTATCCACGATGGATGGTCTATGTGCCACACATGTAGTGACTGCAGGGAGGAGCAAGGAGTGAGGAGTGACTTGCACCCAGTCCCCAGCGGCCACCACTGTGCCCTCAGAAGTCGCATGGAACACATGTGGCACATGGGGGATCTATCGTGCATGACAAATTCATGCGCACAAAGGAGTCACGTGCACAGAGGAGTCACGTGCACAAAGGAGCCACATGCACAAAGGAGTGACCGATGTGGATGGGACGGCACAGGTGCGGAGTGAGGGATGAGCTGGAGTGACACAGGAACAGGAGTGACGAGTGCTTGGAGTGAGGAGCAAGGAGTGGGGAGTGACTTGCACCCAGTCCCCAGTGGCCACCACTCTGCCCTCAGGAGCCGCATGGCACACGTGTGGGATGTGGAGGATCTATCGTGCATGACAAATTCACGTGCACAAAGGAGTCACGTTGTTGGTTTACTTTCGGAAATGAATCCAAAAGACAGTGGGTAGCGGTGTCGTCGTTGCATGGCTATTTACACTGGTGTTCGGCTCAGTGTGCTTTGCTATCAGCAGCAACAGAAGTAGAACAAGGACGAAGATGAAGACGTAGCAGTGATGAAGATGATGACGTAATACGCTGACGTAAGCGTAGACGGGATACAACAGCAAGTGTCACGTGATTGACAAAGCTGGCCTTGACGTAGACGTAGAAGTAGTAGACGTAGTAGTAGACTTAGACTTAGATGAGTGAATCCAACTGAAAGAGGTGAATTGGGGTACACTAAGGCGAAATGGGCCTTATATACATGAGCAGAACAACAAACGATGCGAGTATTGACAGCAGACAGGAAAAATGACTAATGGCGAGAGGCAGAAAACCAAAAATAGGAAGGTGGTTTGTAATGGAATGGAGAAATGAGTCAGGTGGTCGAAGAAATGAAGGGAAATGTGGCAGCGAATTTGAAATAGAAGCCAGAAATAGAATAGAAGTGAGTCACAGACAATAGACCATGTGGAACAATTGGAAATAGAAGTATAGCCAAGAAGCGAGTGATCCAGGTGACAAAAATGAGTCATAACCGTCCAATAGGATTCCAGTTGCTTGTCCAATATCTCTGAAGATGAATAAGTGAGTCATGTGACTGGATGACAACCCAGAAACATTTGAACCAATCACGACACTTGGATACAAATTTCCTCCAGAGAGGGAACAATGACGAGTCCTGCTTGATGAAGTCCTTAGGCACATAACCGTAGCAAATCTCTGTTCCTGGACCAAACTCTTTGATATCCCAGTAGTTCCTGAGTACGATACAATGCCAACCATTCACTGGTTCATAGTTTGGGTCGAGCCAATGACATGGAAGGGAGCATGGAAGACAGGGTCAAATACCCAAATGCAATCGTGAACGTGATAAGGAGGATAGGAGGGGAATGTTTGGTATGGGCCTTCGGGAGATTCGACATATAGAGGATAGTACCGATGATGTGTGACATGTGGAGGAGGATTGGATAAATGAACATCAAGGGGAGAATGTCCAGGAAACGGTACCATGAACAACCCATCAATAAGATACTTCCCGTCCGACGGAGCAAATAGTCTTCCGAACAAATTAACGACGGTATAGTCCTTAAGAAGATTTTCGGAGCGAGGAGTATAAACTCTGATTTCCGCAGGACGTTGAACATCGGAGGACGCGCACTGCAGCACAGTATCGTAGTAAACGTAGTATTGAGGTCCAGGCTCACGTCGCATACCACCTGTAATGGCAAAGTTCCCTGAAACGAAGGCCGTGGACATAATGAAAAGAAAGCGGTAGTAAGGAGAACGAAAGCGACTGTCCTTATGGTGATACCCCTAACGTAACGTGCGGAATGTGTCAGTACAGCTCCACAATAATGTTTCAGTGTGGTGTCGTACGAATTACAGCTCCACAATAATGTTTCAGTGTGGTGTCGTACGAATTACAGCTCCACAATAATGTTTCAGTGTGGCTCCACAGTAAACATGGCCAAACTGATTCGTGTCGTACGGATAATAGACTAGTAATATCACGGTGGTCTGTTTCGCTGTGGCTTCGCAGGTTGGTTTCAAAAACCGTCCAAAATTCAAAACGCCTCTGGAGGCGTTTCGAATTTTGGACGGTTTTAATGCTAGTTTCGATTTTCATGATTGTCCGGCATCACGGCTTCAACACTAGAGGCAGGGAAAAAATTTCCGGATGGGAAAACCATGAGGAAAATCTTGAGAAATGGTTGGGTTTGCCAATGATTTTCTGAACAGGAAAATTAAGGGAAAATCTAATATTTGCCAAGGATTTTCTGGCTCTGGGAAACTTCCAGAAGATCTCTTGGAATTACTTGGGAAAACATTCAGTAAAAACATGGGAAAATCATGGGTATGACAAAGTTTTTCTGATTAGTCAAATTCTTGGCAGGCTGATAGTGTTCCAAAGCTTTTCTGAGCCCATCAAATCTTCAGAAATCCCTAGGAATTGCATCATCAAAATCAACAGAAAAAGTATGATTTTCCTGGGATTCCCTGATATGGGGAATTCCAAGGAAATCTATGATTTTCTGGGTGGAGAAAATCACCATGAAACTCACATAAGAACACATATGTTTCTCTAGATTTTCTAGACAGGGAAACTGAATGGAAACTTGTATGTATTTCGGCATTTTTCCCAAGCAGCAAATGGGCCTAAGATTAAAAGAATGTCAGAAAATTAAGTCAAGTTTTTCTGGGTCAGGAAAATCGTAGGAATGTGTGAATTGGACTGAATTGGAATGAATTGGACTGAATCGGAATGATGTGGACTGAATTGGAATGAAGTGGAGCCAAGCAGGACGAACCAGAGTGAATCAGAGAGTTGGAACAAATCTGAGCATATTGGAACAAATCGGGGCAAATCGGAGCGATGTGAAGGAATCATGACCAAGAGCAAGGAGTTGTGAACACCAATCAGAACCAAGAGCTAGGACTTAGGAGTGAACAGGGGCAAGAAGCGAGGAGCAAGGAGTGACTGAGAGCAAGGAGTGATGGGAGTGACAAGGAGTGACTGGAGTGACAAGTGGCAGATAGTGAATGGAGTGACTGGGAGGAAGGAGTGACTGAAGTGACTGGGGGGAAATAGTGATCAGAGTGACCAGGCTCAAGGCTTGACAAGTATAAACAGGGATGGGGATCCATGAACACAACTCAGAACCAGGAGCTAAGAGAAAGGAGTGAGCAGCCTGAGGAGTGAGTAACGAGGAGCCTGGAGTGAGTGGGAGGGGTGAGTGACTAGACGAACACAGTTGCAGGGTGGGGGATGGAGATTGCCAGGACAAAGTATTCATCAGAGTCCCTGGGAGCAAAAACAGATTGAAGTGACCAGGGGCACCCTTGCAGGGAGTGGGGGGGGGGTAGGAGGGGCACAGAGTCATCAGTGGGAACTACATTGAGGAGTGAGAAGCAATGGGTGACAAGGGCCCAACACAAGTGGCCAGGGGTGGAGGCTTGGTGGCCCAATGGGGGAAATGTGACAGACGGAGGATCTGCAATAGAGGAGGGAGTCATGTCCGCGTGGAGTGATGACTTTGGAGGTCTGGGCTGGGCAGCTGCACGAGACGTGAGGGTCACTCAGAGGATCTGGGCACCACAGGTGCAGAGTGGGAAGTGAGTGGGAGTGACAGAAGAGCATGATTGAGGAGTAACTGGAGGAGGGAGCAAGGAGTTAGGAAGGCCCTCAACCCAGTGCACAGTGGCCACCACTCCACCCATGCTGGCTGTGCGGAACTTGTGTGGCACGTGAAGAGTCCATCGGGCATAACAAAGTCATGTGCACAAAGGAGTTACTCCCAACTCCTGGCTCCTCACTCCAGTCAGTCTCCAGTCAGTCCTCACTCCCCACTCCTTGCTCCTCACTCCAGGCACTCATCACTCCTGTTCCTGTGTCACTCCAGCTCATCGTGATTAGTTGTCTTTCGGGAGCTGCGCTCAAACTTGCCGCGTCTACCCGGCTTGACGTAGTTGACCTGGTAAACCTGTATAACATGGCTATTAAGTGTGCTTACCCCACTGCCTACCTTAAACCTCCTAGACTCATATACCTCGCTCACGCTATACGACGGTTTTAGTGCTGTAGTATACTGCGTACCACGTATACGTTGTAGCCGCTGGGTAGAAGACTTCTTCCTCAGAAGCCGTAGACCGAGTGCCGGCTACGCGTCGAGAAGGTACGAGAGGGAAGATTGAAACCCTGGTGTGGATTGCCTGCGACTAGCCGAGGCCGTTCTTCTTTAAGGCAGAAACAGAGCGACCCCACTGGGAGAGCATAAGGAGTGGCTTCCACGTGCTCGGCACGTGCGGAAGAGGGCAGGCATGGGATAACGGTGCCATCCGCACGGTTAGTTGTACGCTAAGCTATAATCGGTTCGCGCCAAACTCGAGTGACAGGCGCATTGTGGTCTCCTAGCTAGTGCTGCGTCGTAGGGTGTTCTGGTCCTACGGGATTTTGGTTGAGTCTCCCTCGTAAGCTGACTCTAAAAGAATGGTGAACATGTAAAACGCCGCGTCGTCGACCACCGGGCGAGCGTCGTCGCCCTCCGCTTACCACTTCCCCTCATACTACTAGTGTCGTTGAGGCTACCTCCTCGGTCAGGATAAAGGAGGTGCAGATCACACAGCTGCAACCAGAGCGTAAGTAGACAACTGCAATGCCAACTTCAAAGGCCGCCCGCTACCCTCCAGGTTATGGTCTGGGAGGTTACCACCATGCTGTATGGCTGTCTCCCTGTCCAACTTATATGGTAAAGCTAGTGCGCCCGTCTACCTGGGTAGGTCTTCTTCCTAAATGCCGCCTTCTCGACCACCTCATCCGTGACGGGTGGGTCGCCCCTTACGTCATAAGTTATTAGGTGCACCTGAAAAGATACTTTACTACAAACTAAAAGAAAATAAGTACAATCTAGCTATGTACATAGTTACCCCTGGTAGTAGGTGTACGTAATCAGACATACAGGACAGATGAATAATAGTAACAGTAGAAACCGGCGGCCTCCCCGTAGACCCCCTAGGAGCCCTCCACCCCCTCGGTTAAGGACTCAAAGCGCCCCCTATAGTTAGGAACCTTGGTAATCTCCAGATAGAACCTTAAGGTGGGTTGGTGGCGCATTTGGTCATAGTTGATAACAAACGTCGTGTGCTCTTTGAAGAAGTACAGATGCACTTAACTTACTCCTTTCTGGAACGCTTCGCATAATCAAGAGTGGATCGAGAGACGAGTAAGTTAGAGAGGAGTTTCAAGCGACTTTGCGCTCTCTTCAGACGCCTGTCAAGGACGTAGAATTACCTGTTGAGAAGATCGACCAGTCACTGCGGAAGGGCAGCGAAACTGAGGAATAATCTCGAAGCGGTCCAGAGGCGGTGATACTCACTTCGACGTTGTCGTTTGTCTTTGCTGAGACGTTACTTTAATCGAGGTAACAGATACCGGGACAGGCCCCTTTCATGATAATAACTTTTCGGGCTCATGTATCACATTCCATGCATGAAACAGAGTGAGTTTCCAAATTACCAGGCGCCCCGACCGGCTCGTGCTGCCACGGGTCGAAGTAAAGTATAGCTATGTAAGAAACCCGGTTGACCTGTGTCTATGCTGCCTTCTTGCCCACGGATCGCATCGGTTCAGACTCCATTCCTCTTTGGAAAGTTTATGGTCCTTATAATTGTGTGACAACTCGAAGTACGAAGTTAGCGCGCGACTATCCAAACCGATACCAGAGCATCAACCTACTCGCTACGTAGCAAAACGTACAAGATATCTGAGTGAGATTATCGCTCCCAGCGCTCGAACTGTCATCGGTACATGATTTTCTCACGATAAAGTCAGTGAAAACGTTTCTAGGTGCTCGCCCAAGTTAATGCATTCCGCGCGCACACTAGAGCGTGAGTGACCTCTGTACTGTGTTTTACATGGATCTCTTTTCACACCCTTTTGACACATTTTTCTAACTTAAAACTGTGGTAAACATACCACCCTTTTAACTCTTGTTTCACACAAAAACCAGTTGTAAACAAACCCCACGTCTACAACTTGTTTCAATCCTAAACTAACCCCACTTTTAATCCTTAAACGGAGTCTAAACACGGGGTGTGTTAGGTCCCGTAAAAACAATTAAAATAGTGTTAAAAGTGTGGGTTCGTAAAACATTAGTTACAATGTTAAAAGGGTCCCTCTTTTAACTCTTGTTTCCCCTTTACCGTCCTTTTAACGTATATATGTACGGGTGATATGACTGCCGGTACCGGGTGGTACTGACGGGTGTCAACGAACCAGTACGTTACGTTACAGTTTAAAATACATTCGAGGGTATTCGAGAAGTGCAGGAGTGTGTGGGTGTTTGTCCCACAAGGAACGGTGTTGTGACAAGTACTAGTCTGTAGTTATAGAGTATTGACGAGTTCGATACTTATGTTCCAATATGTAGAGATAGGTCTGACTCCAGTACCGTACCCGGTGAGTTCCTTAGGGCTTTAAAACGAATACTGAGCACAAAGTTGTTTCACAATGTATACATAGTTGGTACAGTTTGTGTGCGTTCTGTCGTAATCGAACGTGGGTCGTAATATGTAAGGTTTACTCGTGTCGTGGTGTTGGAGAAGTTTATCGATTATAACGATCATGAAAGAGTACCTATACGGAGTCTTGAACTGTTTCGAAGTCATCTACGACAAGGGTGACCAGTCAGAAAGGATAAACGTTGGCGTGGACCCTCGACTAACCACAGCGTAGTAAGTGTGGATCTTCTCGGTGGATTAAGTTCGTCTAAAGTTACTACCTGTACCGTCACCTTTAGCAGTGACGACCAGCAGGTCCACGCAAACCCGTCTCGTGCGCCTCGGATTGTCAGGCAGGTAAATGAAAGCCTTTACCTAGGTGTTTGTGCTTGCCCATCGCCACAGTAGTAACGTGCCGCTTTATGTGACTACAATCCGAGTCACTTGAGAACGATAGTCTCATCGTTGTTTCCATCTTGTTCCTTCGTTCTACTACGTGTATCCGAAGTCGCTAGCTGTTTACTACTGCATTATGCGACTGTATTCGCATCTGTCCTCTATTTTGTCGTTTACAGTGCACTAACTGTTTCTACACGGAACTGCATCTGCATCTTCATCATCTGAATCTTCTGATTGTGAGCTCTGAATCTGCTCAGTTCGGTTGATGCTTTCTGTGATGTCCGTCCCTGATTTTTAAAGATCTACCCTTCTGGTACTTTTAGAAGTAGCTTTGCGTCAATCCAAACGGTTACTAAAAGACTTGTCCTTTTAATCCCCTTTTTGAATTATAAACGGGTTAGTGGTTCTTATAGACCGAGACCCTTTGAAACTGTTCTAGAGAACCTTAATGATCCCTTTTGTAAGTTATTTTTGTACCCTTTTAGTACCCATACTGTTGTTAACAAGGCTAATGAGTTTAAGAACCGTCTGACTATCAAAGGGTTTCTAAAAGACTCGGGTAGTTTAGAAGTCTTTAGGGATCCTTAACGTAGTAGTTTTAGTTGTCTTTTTCATACTAAAATGTCGCTGAGTGAGTATACCCCTTAAGGTTTGTTTTGATACTAAAAGACCCACCTGTATTTAGTGGTACTTTGAGTGTACTCTTGTACGTACTACAAACGTGTACATTATACAGATACTGCCTTGGTGTTGGTCTTACCTTTGTACATACATAACGGAAAAGGGTTCGTGGATTTACCCAGTTTCTTTTCTTACTTTAATTCAGTACACAAGAGACACAGTTCTTCTTATAACGTTACACCCGTAGGGCCTGACAGCCTTGACTAACGTTCTGGAGACTTAGTCTTGTACTTAGCGCTGACAATTAGTGTGACTTAGCCAGACTTAGTCTCACTTCACCGGTTGACGTTAAGACTGTCTCTGGGTCTCTCAAGCTTGTATGAGACTCTGAGCGTTACGTCTTGTTACTATCCTTCTCGTTTCCTTCGCTACAAATTCAACTTAGGACGTTCTCGTTTGTCAATGTCACTTGTCGTTGGTTAGTATACTTGGTTCTTCCTCAATGCTACTTGTCGCCTTTGGCTCCGTTAACACACTAGGGAGTCTCGTTTCTCACTACCTTTGGTTACCCCCCGTAGCTGTCCATACCGTTCCAAACGGTCTACTGCGTGTCTGTTACTCGTCGATCCACAACGTAACTCCAATGAACTCCTTTATCTAGGTTTTCAGTCACCCATACCAGAGCATCAACGTTCCGATGAATGTTTCTACAAGACCGAGTCACGCTAAACGATAGTTGTCGTTGTTTCCATCTTGATTCTACTTCTACTCCTCATCGTCACTGCTTCTACTACTACATTATTTTAGTGCATTCGTATGTACTCTTGTTGTCGTTTACAGTGCACTAACTGTTTCGACCTGACCTACCTCTACATCATCAAGACCTGAATCGTCGTCTGAATCTGAGTCTGAATCTACTCACTTAGTTGACTTTCTTCACTTAACTCCATGTGATTCCGTTTGTCCAGACTCTATGTACTCGTCTTGTTCTTCTACGCTCATACAGTATGTTGCTACACACTGTCGTCTGTCCTGTTTACTTATTCTCACTCTCCGTCTTCTTGGTTTTATCCTTCTACAAACATTCCTTTACCTTTTTACTCCGTCCACCAGCTTCTTTACTTATCTTTACCCCGTCGCTTAACCTTTTATCTTCGGTCTTTATCTTATCCTCACTCAGTGTCGTTATCTGTACTCTGCTAACCTCTATCCTCACTGTCCGTTCCTCGCTCCTCAGTTCCTCACTTTTCCTCAGTTCTCCTGTTCATCACTAGCTCACCGATCACTTTATACAGCCTTCCTACTCATTCACTCAGTCCACTGGACTACTGCTGAGTATTTGTCCCTACCCCTACGTACTTGTGTTAGTCTTGGTCCTCGATTCTCTTTCCTCACTCGTCGGACTCCTCACTCATTGTTCCTCGGACGTCACTTACCCTCCCTCACTGATCTGCTTGTGTCACTCGTCACCCCCTACCTCTACGGGACAAGGCCAGGGACCCTTGTCTAACTTCACTGGTCCCCGTGGGAACGTCACTCCCCCTTCTACGTGTCTCAGTAGTTACCCTTGATGTAACTCCTCACTCTTGGTTACCCACTGTTCCCGGTTGTTCACCGGTCCACCTAAACTACCCCCTTTACACTGTTGCTAGACGTTATCTCTTTCCTCAGTACAGGTACCCACTACTGAAACCTCCAGACCCGACCGTCGACGTTCTGCACTCCCAGTGAGTCTCCTAGACCCGTGGTGTCCACGTCGCGCTGACTAAACACCTGCACTCATGAGACTCGTGCACTGACTCATTACGTGTTATCTCGGAGGTGCACGGTGTGCACACGGTACGCCGAAGACTGACGCCTCGCTCACCGGTGACCCCTGACCCACGTTCAGTGAGGAGTGAGGAACGAGGAGTGAGGTCACTGAGTAGTGAGGACGAGGACACAGTGAGGTTGAGTAAGGAGTGAGGCGTGGACACGCCAGGGTAGGTGTAACCAGTGAGGAAACACGTGCACTGAGGAAACACGTGCACTAGGAAACACGTACACTCAGAGACCGTGCACTCAAACATTACGTCGCTATCTAGAGGTGCACTGTGTCACCAGGTACGCCGAACACTGACTGCCTCACCACCGGTGACCCCTGACTCACTTCAGTGATGCGTTAGGAACGTGGGTTAGGTCACTTAGGAGTGAGGACGTGGACACTGTGTATCTCTAGTAAGGACGTACGCGTGGACACGACTGTGTAGGTGTAGCCAGTGAGGACGTGCACTGAGGGTACACGTGCACTGAGGTTTCACGTACATGAGGAAGCTCCACTCAGGAGACACGTGCACTGACTGTACGTGCTCTCTAGCGGTGTCCAGTGTGCACACGGTACGCCGTAGACTCCCACCTCGCCACCGTGACCCCGTACCCACGTTCACTGAGGAGTGAGGAACGGTAGTGAGGTCAGTTATGTGCACACCGTGCACCTGGTAGTAGTACGTATTGTTTCCGTACACGTGTCTCCTCAGTGTAGGTGTTTCCTCAGTGTACGTGTTTCCTGAGTGCACGTGTTTCCTCAGTGCACGTGTTTCCTGAGTGCACGTGTTTCCTCGGTGCACGTGTTTCCTCACTGGCTACACCTACCCTGTCGTGTCCACGTCTCACTC
>MU134613.1:22710-38394 GCA_015039355.1 Ramaria rubella
CACTGCTACACGCCCACACTTCCTCCCTTTTCAGTGGGATTCGGCTCCATACCTTCACTCTCAACCATGAGGTGCACTAGCAACAAACATACTCAACTGCCTTCTGATTAGGAATATTCCTCTTGCTGTGAACGCTTTACCAGCCCTCACTGGATGCTGTTACATCTTCAGGATTTATCAACATACCATGGCCTCCGAGTCTGCCGCTACCCCTTGACCCCACCCAAGTTCATTGCTTCTGCCTTATTGAAACAGCTATCTTGCTCCTCCTGCTCTACACATCACATGTCAACTGTTCTGATTGCACTCGCTACATCCCCATGTCATTCACCTCACTTGCATTATAGCACCAAATTCTATTGTATATTTAGTTTAAAATATTCCTGGATTCACTTAAATATGTCACCTGGTACATAGGTTAATTTTCATACAACTTCCTGGTATGAACATAGTGACATTTTGATGTCACACATGCCTTTCATGTATTCGTGGTTGAGCCTTCAAATCTTCAGATGTGCATTGATCTGGCAATAACGTCTGGTTCCCTCTGCAAACTGACATTTCAAATTTTAGTGTATCTTATGTAATACCAAGATTGTCCTCAGGAACCTCGAGCTCGAGTCCAATCTGGTTGAGCAGAGACTCTTCTGTAAATACATCCGATCGTCGATTGTATCGGGAAACACCCCTTGTATTACACAGCCATGCCTAGGGCCGCATAGCTCCAGGGAGCACTACACACCCGCTCCATGGCAGACGATAGGTATATGAGCTGTGTAGGAGGCAATATATTTGACCTTCCACTATCCTCGAATTAGTAGTTTCAGACTTTCCCTTTCGTCTAATGTAGAGGGCACGAAAACGACATAAATGTCCGATAGACCTAAGGACGGTGTTGTTCGTCCAATCCATAAAATTGTTGCAATATTCCCATCTGAATCTAGTTTTGAATCTATTTTTCAGCAGAGTGTTGGTTAGAAAATGACATGAAGACGACATACACAAATCCGGTAGGCACCGTCGACCACATGTTGATTTTATCCCCAAGAGGGTTTTTTTGCTCCTTCTGGAATACCGTTCGCTGTATTTGAGAACCCATCCTGGACTCCCTGGACTATGAAACTGCCTCCAAATGGAGGCGCCGACGCCTGGGACAACTCCTAGTTCGCCGCTCCGGTTCCGTATAGGTGCACCAACTTCCCAAAAGTTGTTGATGCAAATGACGAGCCTGGGTGACTCCTCACACCAGACACATCAGGGTTTGGGACAAACCACGACAAGTCTCACATGGGATTATTGCCTAATGGCGGAGTCGAACCTGATGCAGATGCTAAAGGTTGTAAAAAGGTAGGGTCTGGATGGAGAGGCATGCGTCCGAGGTTCATTGGTGCTGGCTGATCAAAGCCAGTATTAGTAGGCTGCATGCGAAGCTGTGATTGTGCCACCAATGTCGCGATGAGGCTATAAGTGAGTGCGGTCGGCATATTGGACGTGATTGAGGGGGAGTTTCAATGTGAGCGGAACACTCTGCAACGTATTTGGGTGTGGGCAAAGATTTGGATTGTTGGAGTCATATGAGTGTTTGAAACCACCTGGGCTCGATTGAGGTCTCCACAGACGCGAGCTCAGACTGTTTGTTACTGAGCGTGATTGTCAGGCCATCTGGATGTCCGAGTTGTTCAGTCGAAAAGGTTGAGTACTCACTACAATCGCCTGGCAATATCCCATCTGTACCAGTCCCGGTCAATATCAGATGATAGTATGCCAGAGAAATATGTACCTTGTTTGAAATCACCATCTGTTGATAAGGACCATTGGTCAGGTTGGTTGTCAGCAGGTGGTAATTTCTGTCAGAGTCTCTGTATATGTGTTTGAGCGAAGGGGTCTGACCGAATTCCTTGCTTGATGGAGGACAGAAGGGAGGCTGAGTCACTGGAAGCAAATCAAGGTGTCCTGACTTGGGAAATGCTTGGGACATCCCCCGGAAAGCTATCATGTTAACATTGTGTATACTAAGGATGTTTAAATGGAGATTTCGGAGAAAGTCTGAAAAAGGCTTATCAGAAAAGGAGATTGTCAGAAAGGAGATTGTTGGAAAGGAGATTGTTGGAAAAGGAGATTGTTGGAGATTGTTGGAAAATCGGAGAATGGATATGGGTTCTAACACTACCCCCGAGTGTAATGGGAAGACCTATGTGGTGTATCCATCAACCACACAGTATAAGCATTGGCGTTTGTTGCATAGTATTTGTTCCATTATGAGATCCAGCCAGATTCAATACCCTTTCCTTCCTTACACCTAACACTACAACCAAGTTAGCTGATTACTCTCACAGTAAATCCCACCGTAAAACTCACTAGACACAAATGCCCTGAGCAGCTTCCTGGTGCTACAGCTGCTGGTGTCACACTTACAATCCCAGAGTTTGTTTGTTGCAAATTTAGCTCTGGATGGGCAGAACACATTCCACTAACTGTACTTACGGACGCCTACTGCACCAGAGCAGCCAGCAATCAGAAGACACATTGAGATATGTGGCAGCTGGATGAAACAACCGGTTTGTTACTCTCCGTTTCAAAACCGATATCAGCAGAGGGCGAATCCCAACTCACCTTCACGGAATGGCACCGAGCTTGGTGCTGCTTGTTAGCACTAATTGAGGCCTACATTCCCAAGGAGCTTCCACTCTGGAAATCACATTTCACTTATATTTGCGATAAGGATGATACAAGCACATAATGGGAACTGTTCCTCGCCTATGACATTGAAATCTGGCATAGGTCTTGCACTGACAACCTTGACCCATCCAAGTTCCAAGTGGCCATTTGGAACAATCTGGAACCTAAGTTCATAGTGAACAGAACAGAAGCTATGATATTGGAAAAGTTTCGGAAGGACAACCAAATTAGAACTCACAATCAATTCAGTGGCTTCAAGAGACCATCCTCTCCCAATAACACCCCACAGCACTGGAAGAGGCCTTGCGATTCCTTTCTGAGAGAATTCTACAGATCAAGCGAAAACCATGGCAAACACTGCTTCATCTGCAGTGACACAAACACGTGTCTCGCAGCTGCAACAACATGACCATGGTCAACTGGAAACCTATACTGTTACAATGGTCAAATGGAAAATTCACGGATAGTAAAGACCATACATATAGTTTTGTCTATAACAGTCTTAGAGAATGCACATCAAGAGTGCAACAATGTAGACTCAGCAAACACCGATGCATGCTGCGTAGAGCTCCCCATTCCACTCAGGTGTGTCAGAGTGTCTGATTTCTTAATAATCAAAATGCCCTTCCTAGCGGACGAGTGGGAACACACTCTGCACCAGGCAAACCTGTATGACACATACAACGACATAGCCTTCGCTATGGGTTTGACATGGGCATCTCCCCAGTTACTGTACATACGACTTATACCCCACCCAATCATACATCCGCTAATTGACAGCCTGCTATTATTGACCTGTACATCCAAAAAGAACGTGCTGCAGGACGCTATTCCAGCCCCTTCTCTTGTTCACATCTTGAACACATCATTGGACCCTTTTGCTCATCCCCCTTGGGCCTCGTCCCCAAAGCAGGAAATCTTGGTGAGTTTTGACTCGTTCAAGACCTGTCTTATCCACATAATGACCCCCAAGTCCTCTACGTGAATGCCAGCATTCACTCGGATGAATTTCCATGCAAATGGGGAACCTTCTCTGAGGTTCTTCTACTTGTCATTGACACCCCACCCAGCACAGAGGCAGCCACGCTAGATGTGGATGCCGCCTTCAGATGCATTCCTATTACACCTGCACAACCACGCTTCTTTGTTATCTCCTGGAAAAACCTATTCTATATTGACCACTCTGGTTGCTTCAGAGGCTACAGTACACCAGGGATCTTTGGCCGGGTCACCGACACCATGGTAGCCTTATACAAAGATTGTGGCATACATCCGATTAAGAAGTGGGTGGATGATTTCGTCTTCCTTCGTTACCCACTGCCATCTTCTTCCTCCCAATTCCCCTTTGACCTAGCTGATATCATAACCTTTGCAAATATGCTTGGCTAGCCCTGGAAGGCATCTAAGACCCACCCATTCACCCCCACATTTTTATACCTTGGATTCTTTTGGAGTCTGATAGAAAAAACCATAGAGATAACCTCAGAGAAGCGCCAAAAGTTCCTACACAAACTTTCACCATGGGTTGCTGGTTCCACTGCAACTCGCAAAGACACCGAAAGCATACTAGGGATGCTCAGTCACTGTAGCTTAGCTCTCCCCAATGGCTGGTCCTGCCTACCATCCATTTCACACTTCGCAGCTTCCTTCAACCCCACCCAATCCCATTTCTCTTGCCACCATGTACCCACCAATGTCCTTACTGACATTGCTTGGTGGTGTCACATCTTGCTCACTTCCTCCTGCCGCACACACCTTCAAAGACCACCTCTGCTGTCAAATGTAACACTTGCTGTTGACGCCTCCACCTTGTGGGGTATTGGGGTGGTCTTCAACGGACAATGGGAATCTTGGCACCTCCAATATGGCTGGCAGGGTGACCACCGGGACATTGGCTGGGCCGAAATGGTAGCAATTGAGCTGGGCCTACTTACAGCCATCACACATGGCGAGAACAACATTCACTTCATGTTAGAATCCGACAACACTGGCGTTATCCATGTCATGGATGGAGGCTGCTCTCGGAACAGCCCACAAAATTGTGTGCTGCAGCACATCGTCGTTCTCCTCCGATCCAACAACATGGATAACAAGCAAATATGTACAATCTGAGGACAACCCAGCTGACCCCCTGTCATGTGGCATACCTCCCATCAGCCTTACATGCCTCAATTCTTTGCTTTCCCCTAAAGTTCCCCCTGCCTTGTCCAATTTCCTCACATGTAGCTCTTGATTGTGTACCACCCTTTTCCCAAATAGATTAGTTGTTCACACTAGAATACACAGTATGTATGCAACCAAATTCATATGTCAGCTCTACACATGCAGATGTGTCCCGCAACTGAGGACTGAGGACTTGTGCAGCACAAACCTGTGCCCTGCCTGACTCTTAGGCACCACCATCTTCACTGACAACCCTGTCAACCTTCTGTTAAATATGCATCACACCCAACCATCCACAAACCAAGACGAAACTGTGGTTGCAGGCCCTACAAACCCCTGGTTCTCCCCAAGTTGCAACAGAGGTCTGTACGAGCTGTCATGCCATGCCAAAAACGACTTACAACTGGCTCTGAGTCATTTGCTAGCCAGCTCCACCCTTGAAGGCTACGGACATGCTGTCAAATGATACCTGAAGTTCTGCGACAAGGAAAAAATTCCATGCAAGCTTTGCTGGCCAGCAAACAAATGAGTCCTGTGTTCTTTTGCAGCCTTGCACACACTACACCTTTCCAGGAACACTGTACACAGCTACATAGCAGCACTCAAGGCTTGGCACGTCACACACAACATGCCATGGCATGGCAGTGCGAGGCTGGCGTATGTCGTCAATGGTGTAGCCAACCTGGCCCCTCCCGCTTCCATACGAGCTCCTTGGCCACCCATCACCAAGGCCATGCTCCAGGCTCTATACAATGTCCTGGATCTAGCAGAGCCCTTCCACGCTGCTGTATTCACAGTGGCTTGTGATGCCTTCTGGGGACAATGCCAATTGGGCAAGCTCCTCTGTGACACCCTCAATACCTTCAATGGACACCATCATCCAACTATCGACTTGTATAACCTTCATCCCAACTCTGTGACTATCACATTGCCCTGGACGAAAACCAAAAAAGGCAGAGGCGAAATCATTACTTTGGCTCACCAGATCGCCCCACTTGACCCTGCCACTACCCATAAACTCCATTGGGCCATCAATCGAGCCCCTGTCGGGAGTCACCTTTACGCATATGCCTGTTCCAGCACATTTGTACCCCTGACCAAGTCTGTGTTCTTATGCTGCTGCAACAAAATTTGGGCAGATACTGGTTATCCTTGAACAACCGGCCACTCGTTCCAGATTGGAGGGACAACTGAGCTCCTCCTCACCGGAGTTCCCCCTGATATAGTCAAGGCTATGGGATGCTGGGACTTGGACACCTTTTTAGTCTACTGGAGGTCCTTAAATGAGTTAGCACCTTTGCATGCAGTGGATATCCCCATCTGACACTAAAATCAAAATATGTGTAGAGAATTATGTAGCCGCTTAACAACCTTTTTCCCAATCCTTGATTAAAATACCACAACGAAACCTGGTTAAGTCCTTCATGCCATGTGCTTCGGCTCCAACCTTTCATCTTATAAAATTCTCTTCACAATGTAGAAAATCCCATACTCACTTGCACACTGAAAGGTCACCATACTTGCCTGCATCGCTCTCCTGCCTCAGAGTGGACTATGGCGGTGACAGGTGACACATCTTCTCCACCATCCTCAAAAGCAGTGCCTTGCTGTGGCACAACATCTGAACCTGTAGAGTGGATGTGTCGAATCACAAGGATACCCCCTTTGAGAGATGGTGGGGATTTGCTATGCCCAATTGTGACCAAATTTATTAGATGACCAAGCAGGGCCTTAATCTTAGCCCAGACATATCAAACCAGGTTCAAACTGAATAGACAATCAGGCTGTTCACATCACATGAAAAAGGACACATACCATTTCTCCGGTGTCAAGGGACAAAGACCCAAGGTCACTACCACTACAATGCTCCTCTTTGACATGGTGAGTGGTAAGACAAAATCTTATGTGCGTAAACACTTGATACTAAGTAAGGCATATGTTCCTTGCACCTTCTGAAGTGTAAATTATTCTCCATAAGAAGCGACATTAACCAAGACTTATTTACTTATTCACTATACACATTCCATTAGAAACACATCATTCTGGCTGGGTTAACTGTCAGGTGAGTGCCGGCTGTGGTCGGGGTTGGGTGATCTAACACTCACCCTGTGATCACACCCAGCCTAGGCCACATGCCAGGTTCACCCAAACAGTGTCATGGTGAATTGAATAAACAAAACAGATAACAACATAATATAATCTATAAACACCCCATCTGCACATAACAGGAATCAAAGAACTCATGCAGGGCATGAAAATTGTGCACAAGACGTCCAAAACAACCCCCACACTCCATGTGGTACAGTTCTCACGTGTTTTGGACAAATTGCCAACACCTGCTGGGACTCACTCCTCAGAAAGCAGCCTGTAAGTCTGCACCATGCTTGGTAGCCCCCTGGTCCTGTAAAATCATGCAGGGCACCCAAATTGTGGACAAGATGTCCACAATGACCCCCACACTCCACGCGGTACAGTTCTCACATGTTTTGGACAAATTGCCAACACCTGCTGGGTCTCACTCCTCAGAACGCAGCCTGTAAAGCTGCACCACGCTTGGTAGCCCCCTGTGTCTGTGTCAAAAACCACCTTTGGCCTGTTATCTTTGAGAGAACAAAGTCAGTAACAACAAATGTGGTTAAGGAACCCTTCCGACAAGGCCGAAAGTGTTAGTGACAATGTATGCAAAGTATACAAGCTAAGACAGCAAGATAAATGGTGCCGTGATGGTGCCTACTTGTCGACACTGGGATAGAGAAGGAATTTGAAAGAAGAAAGCAGAGTTTGTTAACACATTGTGGGCCAATGCATGTGCATGGCAGTGGACGATTCCCTTGATTTAACTAGCAGTAAGTGGGCTGCGGCATGCACCCGGCAGGTATGATTCCCATATTTCCTCTGTCGGCCTGCTTGTGTGGTAGGGAGTGTCTGTGTACCTTAATGTATCAGTTTTATTCATGCCTTGTTTTCATAAATGATAGCACAACTCTTCATACATCCCCTTGCCCATAAATCTTGCTTTGATATTTCATTGAATGGTCCTTCATATACACAGGTTCTTCCTGTGGCAATTCCATCATGAAACCATACTTGCCCTTGGTGGTCTATGATTCTTGTTGTAAAATGGTCACTTCCAAAGTATATTATAACAATTAGGTTGAGTTGCATTCTACCCTGGTTAACCATTGGTACTTGAACACAATGGTTGATGGATGCATAGCCTACATCATCCATGGTCAGGCACAGTAGTTTTGGTGGAGATATATAACATTTTTGACCTTTTAGACTGTATCGCCTACAGACCAGACACTGTTTTTGGATTTCTGTGGAGTAGGGTAATATTTAACCAATCCTGAGTGCTACCTGTCTCAGTTTGCAAGTTCAATTCTTGTGTGGAAAAGCATGTCCACAATCATTGTGGACAATGTCACACCAATGATCTTTTCAACATCTCCTTGAATTATTTCTTTACAATACTCACATCTCCACACAGTTAATGTTGTCGGAGATGATGGGGTTAACACTGGGGGCACAGAGGAATTTTATGTTTGAAAAATGCAAGAAAAATAGTTTCTCCTTACAGTATTTTTCTCAAATTCTTGACCAAAATAAAGCCAAAAAAATTTATGATTTATGGCAAGAAAAATGTGGTGAATATCTATCATATTATCTTGATTTCAATTTTTGAAAAATCCCCAAGAAGTTAGAGTCTTTCACATTAAAAATCTGGTCAAAACTTCACATTTATTACACATTCTCTTGCAAAAATATGGTCACTAAGCTTTTGTTTTGCCTTTGTTTTTCTGTTGGGAAAGGTGTGAAAGATCCAACATTTTGATCTTATATCTGGACAAAAAAAAGAGGTTTTGGAAGTGATATATGGTGGTTTTTCTGCTCTAAAAACCACAAATTTCCTCCCCTCTTATCACAAATATTTCATTCAGAAAATGTGTCTTTTTTCATGCCTTTTTACCTGAGAAAATTCAAATAACATACCACTTTATAGGGTAGAAAAAGTCTGCAAAAGCTTGGTTTGCTTCACTTTTTTTGTAAGAAAAAGGAGAAAACAAAATGCAGGCTTTTTGATCCATTTTTCCAGCGAGCCACAAAGTGGGCCGTGCAGCCAGTCGCCAAGCAAGCCACACAGCAAGTTGCCAAGCAAGCCATGCAGCCACCAAGTTAGCTGCACCACTTACCATAAGTCTTAATAAACTCGCTACAGTGCAAGTTTTGCTGACAGTCAGCAAACCGCTGGACCAGCAGGCACCATGTCACTGTCCGTGATGTGGAACATCACACCGGCATGTTCTCACTCTCACATCCACATCCACACTGTGACCGCCCAGTTACAACCACCTGGATGCCACACACACGCCAGGGGACCCTCAAAAGGTCCCCAATACTTCTTGGACTGCGTGTAAGCCACACCGTTGCACGCTGCGACATCCACGCACCCTGGGGGTAGCGCACAAGTGAACAGCGCTGTCTTGGCATGGATGGCCCACTACGACAGCCTATGGACAAATGCCACACAGGGGGGATGTATGTCGGTACAACTGACTTCCCCCCTGCCCCCTTTCGCACCATCCCCACACCACGCCAGTCATTGACACCCAGGCCCCCAGCACCACCCCACCCCTGTGCATCATCTGCACCCCACGATGCCAGCCGTTGACATCCAGGCCCCCAACCATGCCACGTCCCCCTCCACACCATCCACTCCCTGGCATGGTGTGGAGCACCACACCAGCCGTCAACGCTCAGGCCCCCAGTGACACCCTACCCCCCTTGGTGCCATCTGCACCCGTTCACGCCAACCGCACAGCACCATGCCAGCCATCGACATCTGGGTCCCCAACCATGCCTCGCCGCCCTTCATGCCGTCCACTCCCTGGCGTGGTGCTTCACACCGCGACGGCTGTCAACACCTGCGTGCACACCACCCACACCCACACCCACACCCTAACTACCATCCCAGGCCCTGCCAACCAAGACCTGCAGGTTGACCCGTGGGTTTAAACATGTGGTTGCGTGTCACAGCGGTTCCAGGTAGGGCGACTTGTAGATAGCCTTACCCCCACCACCCTCCTGCCACCTTCCTAGTATGCTCCACCAGCCTCCTGCCCCTCATGCCATCTGTGCACCCCGACTGGGTGTAAATATTCACAGTCTTTATGACATGTTCATATGTATTTTAGTTATGTGTAAAATAGACAATTTCCGCTTGAACTCAAAAACGCCAGTACCATGCTTGTGGGTGCAGTGTGGTCACATGACAAGTATCCTAGCTGGATGGTGACAAAATACCGATCACGAAAACAGTAAACAATTTTAAAATGAAATTTGAGTACCTAGGAAGTTGTAGAAGTCAATGACAGAAGTGTGTTGATGTAAATCCTGTGTCTGGGATCAAAGGTGCTCCCAAACCAAGCAGAATGAAAGTGCCAAAAAAATGGTCATTACCAGTTGAACCCCATGGAGACCCCACAACCATCCTGAAATCCAAAAAGGGACATGTTTCATGCTCAGCTTGTAGGGATTTCTTATGTAAACTATGGACCCAAATGCATTATCCCAGATTATCTTGGGAAAAGGGGGATGATCTTTTGAAAGGCCAAAATGGCCCACCAATAAAAGCCAATCAGGGAATTGGAACTTGAGAATTCCAGATGGTGACACCTTATAAGGGCAACCTCCGAGGCTAGTGGAATATCACACTATAGCCTGGCAGATGGGAATCCAAAGTATATAAGCTCAAGGAAGGCTACAGGCAAGGATACATACCTGGCAGATGGGAATCCAAAGAGAAAAGCCTAAGGACTCCCACTGCCGAGGCGGCTACTAACTAAGGAAAGACTCTGAACAGACTGAATGTTTTGGGCGCTTAAAACAGAAGTCACGTGACCTGTGACGTAGCCCAGGTAGATTCCAACTTGCACACATAAGCGGGCACTTAAATCGCGAACAGAAGTGCCAGCTGTAGAAGTGAGTAGGAAGGAGGGGAGGAAGGAAATGGGAATATTAGATAGAAACAACAGGGAGAAAGGAGAGATAAGAGGGAAATGGGGATAGAAGGGGTGAACATGAATAAGAGAGGAGAATAGGAGAAGGAGAATAAAAAGGCGGAATATGAGGGGTTCCCCTTACATCACCCCCCTTTTAGAGTGTGACATCCCGACACACTGACACCTACCGGGGGTACAAGTGCCTTTTGACAGAAGGTGTCAAAATCTGCTACATGAATACGACGAGGGGCACCTGGGTGGAGGCGATGGAAGTCGGCAATAAGGTCTGGGGATGCTAAATCCGCTTCAGGGATCCACTTGTCGTGCTCATATCCATAGCCCTTCCACCTAGCCTTATATTCGAGTTTTCCATGGCGAAGCTGACTGTCCAAGATCTGTTCGACCTTGTAGTGCTCATCTCCTCCTACAAGGACTGGGGGTGGAGGTGGTTGAGCCTTCTGACCAGGAATGGGATCCAGGGGGGCTGGAAGGAGTTTGACCACAGGGAAAACAGGGTGTAGGCGACTCATAGACTTGAGGAGTCGAAGACGGTAAGCATGGGAGCCAACCTTGTGTTCCACTAGGAAGGGGCCTAAGTTTCGGTGTGACAATTTTTTCAAAGGACGAGTGGTATTGATATCGCTTGCATCTAAGAAGACTTTGTCACCAGGAACGAAGATAGGGGCTGGCTCTCGGCGACAATTATAGTACCGAGCCATGTCTTCCTTGGCCTTTACTAGGGCAGCTCGGGCTTCAGACAGGGAGTCAGCCATTCGTTGCTTAAACTCATTCACGGCCTCTTTCCTAGATGGTTGCTGACGAGGTTCGAAGCCCATCCGTGGGTGGCAACCAGAGTCAAGCATGAAGGGAGTCTCTTTTGTTGATGAATGGACGTGGTTGTTGTACTGGAACTCTGCAAGGGGCAAGAGGTCGTCCCAGTCATCCTGTCATTCATTCACAAATAGACGTAGATATTGCTCGAGCTCTTGGTTGACACATTCTGTTTGTCCATCTGTTTGTGGGTGGTACAAAGTAGAGGCAGCTACCTCAATACCCAGAAGTCTGTATAGCTCATGAGTGAACTCACTGACAAACTGTACCTTGGTCTGAAACCACACGGAAGGGAAGGCCATGGTGTCTCCAAACATGATCCCTAAATAGGCGAGAGGCTCCTAATGCCATAATTGTGGTCAGGGTGGGGATGAAGTGAGAATGTTTGGATAAGGAGTCCACAACAACCATGACAGCATCATACCCATGCGACTCAGGGAGTTCGACAATGAAGTCAACACTGACCATCTCCCAATGCTGTTCAGGAACCTCTAAGGGGTGTAGTTCTCTAACAGGCAGCCAATGTTGAGCCTTGGTGTGTAGGCAGAGGTCGCATGTCCTTGTGTAGCTACCAATGTAGCGAGACATATGAGGCCACCAATAGTTCTGAGAGACAAGCTCCAGTGTCTCCCAGCATGCAGCATGGCCAGCAATATGGGTGTCATGATGTTGGGAGACAATTCGACATCGTAAGTCATGCTGATCAGGGACATATACCTTTCCACAGAACAGGAGTGTACCGTCTCTCTCATCCCACTCCGATGACCTCACTGACTTCCCTGTGGTCTTGCAAAGCTCCTTGGCGGCACGTGCAACTGACTCTTCAAGCTCTCCTTCCATGGTGCCGCTGTGAATGTCCCTCAAGATGTAGTGCTCTTCACCTGTGAATTCCAGCCCTTCTAGAGCACGAATGACAAAGAGTTCTGGTTGGAGAAGCACCAAGTTATCATTGTCATTCAAGCCTGTACCATGATCAGATCGGCAAGAGAGTGCGTCCGACTTGCCCATCGTTTTGCCTGGGCAATGGTACAGGTTGTAGTGGAACCGAGATAGGTAGAGTGACCATCGAGCTTGGTGGCAGTTGAGCTTCTTAGATGTGCGAAAGTACTCAAGGTTTTTGTGGTTGGTCCAGATCTCGACACGGTGTCTTGCCCCCTCAAGGAAGTGTCGTCACTCTTCAAGGGCACAGATGATGGCAAGCGTTTCCTTGTCATGGATTTCATAGTTGCATTCTACCTGACTGAGACTCTGGGGGAGGAAGTTTATGGGGTGCCATTTGTTATTGCTTTTGGATTTCTGAGAGAGAACAGCCCCGGTTGCGAAGTCTGAGCTGTCAGCCTCGACGCGATATGGGAGGTCATCATCTGGGAATGCGAGGATGGGTGCAGAAGTTACCAATCTCTTTATTGTGTCAAAGGCAGCTTGTTGAGGTGGTTCCCATGTCCAAGGATTGTCTTTGCAAAGCAGGTCAAACATGGGGTGAGCGTGGTGTGAGAACTTCTCAATGAAACGGTGGTAGAAGTTTGCAAAGCCAAGGAATGACTGCACCTCCTTCTTGTTGTTAGGGATTGGCCACTCTGCAACACCAGCAACCTTGATCGGATCCATCTTGGCTTTCCCATGCAAAATAATAAGACCTAGGTACTCTATCTTGGTCTTGTCAAAGTCGCACTTATCGGGACACAAATAAAGCTTGTGTTCCCTGAGACGCTGGACCACCTTCCATACAACTTCATGGTGCTTCTGTAGATCCTCCGAAAAGATCAGGATGTCATCCAGATAAATGCACATGACACCTTCAGCAATGAGGTCATAAAAGATGTCGTTCATCATGGTCTGAAAAGTGGCAGGGCTGTTAGTGAGGCCGAAAAACATCACTAAAGGTTCAAATAGTCCCCTATTTGTCCTGAATGCCGCCTTCCACTCATCACCCTCTTTGATCCTGACATTGTTAAAACCCCAGCGAACATCAAGCTTGGTAAAGTAGTGGACCCCTCACAGGCTGTTGACGAGGTCCGAGATCAAGGGAAGAGGGTAGCGATTCTTGATAGTCATTGCATTTAACACCTGATAGTCTTGGACAAACCATAGGGTGCCATCCTTCTTTTTGACAAAAAACACTGGTGAAGCCATTGGTGATTTTGATGGTTGTATACGTCCGGTGCTTAGATTCTCCTCAAGGAACTTGTCCAATTCAGCCTGTTCTCCTGGTGACAAGGGGTACACCTTAGGTGATGATCGTGGGTTGGCTCCTGGTTCTAGTTCTATGGAGTGGTCCCATGGTTTGCGTTCTGGAAGCTTTTCAAATGACTCCTTTGCAAAGACGTCTTCATAATTGGATAGGTAGTCTGGAAGAGCATCTGAAGGTCGGGAGTTATTCCAGGCGGCTTCTGCAAGTCGTTGGGACGTTGTTGAAGAAGCACGAATGAATTCATCCTGGGGAGGGAGCATAGCAACCAGAATACGGTCACCCTCTTCTATAGCTTCATCGGATGTGTCTTTAGCTGTTTCAGAATCACCCCCATACTGTTGACTCAGGAGGAGTTCTTCTCTGGCTATCAATCCACCTGAATCATGCAAGAGAATAGGATAGGGACCGATGCGGCGGGTACGTAGTCGTAAGGCATTCTGGTGTTCTTCCTTCATGATATTGCGACATGTGTGGCAATGGGAAGGAAAACGAGTCATCCGTACTTCTTGAGACTTCCAGTCAACTTCTGGGTTGTGGACTCGAAGCCAGGTGTAGCCAAGGATCATATGTTGGCGGCCTAGGCGTGTAACAGCAAATACGGCTCTCTCAGAATGGTCTTTGTACCACAGGATTAGATCAACGACTTTGGTGATAGATCCGGATTCATTGGGTGAGCCATCCACATTGTACACAGGAATAGGATGTGAGAGTGGTCGTGCCATGAGACGGTTTTCTTGTACGAATCCCCAGTCAATAAACAGACCAGTAGCTCCAGAGTCAAGTAGGGCATGAACCAACTTGATTTCTGCTGTATCAGTGGTTTGGACCTCAACTGGGAGAGAGAGGGAGTTTGGGCCTGGGGTGGAGGCAACAATATACTGCGCAGGAAGATTTCATTCCCATTTTTTGTGACGGAAGCGAGTAAGAGGTTGGGAAGGAGTTAAGAGTTGTGTCTCGCATTTCCATGTGCATGGCTGAAGAATCAGGTTCTGAATCTGTATATTCATCATTTACCTGATTATACAGCAATGGAGTGAAATGATTGAAAGTAGGCAGCAGGGGCATACTATTCACCTGCTGCGTGACACAAAATCCTCTTCTTCCTCTTCCTGAAGCTCCGGGCCATCTTCCTTGACAGGGCTTATGATTCTAGGACTAGTGGATGACAGCAAGTGGGCGATCCATTCGTCCTTCTCCTCTGTGGTCATGGTACGAACATCAAAGGCCTGAGGACATGCTCGAATGAAGTGGCCTGGTTTTCCACACCTATGACAGACAAGGGAATTGGGTTGGCGACGGCGAGCAGCATCTACCTCCATTGCCACTGGCTGGGAACCCATAGTAGCAACAGGTGGGGCTGTCTGAAGCTGTGGTGCTGATTCCGATTGGTGAGGTGGCTGTGAGTTTCTGTGGTTGACACCAACAGAGACTGTACAGGGACGGGTAGAAGTATTCGGTGTACCACGTGAGGCACTTTGAAAGGCTTCATTAGCAGCACATGCTTGTGAGATTGTCCTAGCCACTGAAAACCATTCGGAAAGGTCATCGTCCGATGGGCGTCCTTCAACCATATTAGCAATTTGGCTCTGGATAGAGGGGTCAAGACCGTGGTGAAATTTCATGACGAGGGAGGCCTGTTCTCCATATCCAGACTTCTCAACCAGCTCCTCAAACTCATCGATATAGTCATCAATGGTACAGTGATTCTGATAATATTGACGTGATTTGAGTTTGGTCCGGGCAGTAGTTTCTTCATGGGGAAGGAAGAATGTCGACTTGAATGCCTTCTCGAAAGAGATCCAGGTAGAGTGGGTAGGA
>MU134613.1:46039-67967 GCA_015039355.1 Ramaria rubella
CTCCGTCTTTTGGTTTTATCCTTCTACCAAAACATTACTTTACCTTTTTTACTCAGTCCACCAGCTTCTTTACTTCCCTTTACACCGTCGCTTAAACTTTATCTTCGGTCTTTATCTTATCTTCACTCAGTGTCTGTTATCTGATACACCTTGTTAACCTTTATCTTCATGTCGGTTCTTCGCTCACTCAGTCCACTACTTTTTACTCAGTATCGGCAGGTTATCCTAAGGTCAACGAACAGTTAATAGAGGCTTCTACTCATTCACTCAGTACACTGAACTACTGTTGAGTCTTTGTACACTTGGTTAGTGCTGTGAACCTATGTTTAAAGGAGGTCTCTCCCTTGCTTCTGTTCAGGACGAACTACTTTCAGGAATCCGTGTATTGGCATCGTTTAGAGACAAGGACCAGGCACGAGAAACTACATGGTCAATAAGGACTCCTGCTATGTTTACGGTTGGTAAGTGACACAACTTTCAAACCCAGTTTTGGTTACTGCATCTTCCCTCGTACCTTCCAAACTAGCTTATGGGTATACGTTAGTACTTACACTATTCCTCCTATACTCCCCTTATAAGCCATACCCGGAAGTCCTCTAAGCTGTATTTCTCCTATCATGGTTGCTACACGCTGAACACCTCCTCCTGACCTGTTTACTTGTAGTTCCCCTCTTGTAGTTGATCCTTCAAACTACGCACCAGGTTGTACATACAGACCGAACCGCCAGTAGACTTTGCTCAGTACCCTACACCACCGCCGTTACGACCTACCGTATAACTTTTATCTTAGCTACTTTTTATCTTACTCACACCTCTACTACACAGACCGTCTGACCTCCATCGTGTCGTCTACTACCAGACCGTTTTCGACTACTACTATCCACGCACACGTCACTCGCAGAAAACATCACATCATCCACGACAGCTCATAGTACGAACAGTAGGTGGGTAGAGACTTTTAAACTGACAGGGGTCAGTTGATAGTAGCAGTCTTCTTAGCAGATTTAGTAGGTTTCCTTCGAATAGTCCTCGTTCCCCCTACGGTAGAGAACTCTTCATCCCTTCATCTACTTTCCGGCGCTACGGAGAAAAACTTTGTCAAGGTAGCTCAAGGAAATTATGCATTCTAGGTGGACACCAAGAAGCTTGTTGAAGTTTACCAGGATCTATAGAACCAAAGCAGAAGGACAGATCAAGTAAAAGCTGAGAACTTAAGGATTGGTTATGATCTAGAGGACCAAACATAAGTGACGCGGTATCTGCAGCGGTTATGAAGAAAAGTTTAAGCCGAAACAAAAACTCAGCTCTAACTATCTCACACAGACGACGAAACAGTTACAGTAGACTTACAAATCTCTCAACAGCTTATGCCTCACGTTCCTCAAGAAGTCATCACTCTAAACCGAACTTTGGTCTTTGTTCTATACAGCGAAGTTCCTCCAGCTCCCCCTTCCTACCCTAGTTGTGACATCTCTTCTATCATTCCTCTCTTAGGACAACGAGAAGATTAACACTGTGCTAGTCGTTTCTTACGTACTACTTGTACTAGACCGGTAAAGCTATAAAACGGAAACGTTCGAAACTACTCACGAAGAGCTTAACATTTCACAGGAGAAAGATGTTGAGGCAAACGAACTCTTAATATTCCGCTTTACACTTAGACTCCTTACGGTATAACAGCTTCTTCAAGTACTCATCGCGGAAACTCAAGACCTGGTAACAGTCATTGCTAAAGAGACTAACGAGGTATTGCTGTCTACTCAAGAAGTTTCTACTTAACTCTTTGACGTGCTCGACATCGTAAGAACTCAAAAGCAGGAAGACGTCGTGGACTTTCTAGTAGTGGATGTTATATGGCTTTTGGAACTCGAGAACCGTATTCGTATTACAGCTCCATTTAGAACCTCTTATCTCAGCGTCCCCAATCTTTACCACTATCCTTATACTTGAAACATCCAACTTGTTTAAACCGTTCCACCGTACTTGCTTGTATAGCAAACCTGTAGTCACTTCATTCTTCCGGTGGTTTTCGCTTCGCTTTATCAGAATCGTCATCTCATCTAAGGTGTTACTGGATCAAACAGTACTCGTTCAAGATCTTGCACTAACGCAGCTCCAACAACTTCATATTGAACATCACCTACAGGAAAACTCGCAGAGGTTTCGAACAATAAAGATTGTTTTATAGAAGACCGAACTACCTCCTTCACTACAACAACACTTCCCCTCCTTTTACATCCTTCAAACTCTCACCACTCCTTTAGAACCTATGCAGCTTCCACTAGAAGACGACCAGCTCATAGAAACTGAACTACTTTTTGAACGGTGGGTAGAGACATTAGTTATGACAGTTCCTACCGTATTTACAGAGGACTTGCAAGGTTATTTATTAATCGAAGCCGATAGGTAAGTATTAGAACAAGAAAGAAGAAAAGCAGGATACAGTATTAGCAAAAGAAGAAAAGAAGAAGAAGCAGTAGAAGAAGAAGTTGTAGACTCAGCAGAAGACGTCCAGAAGCTGCTCTCTCAGGTAGACCCGGAAACACATCTCATCGACCTTGTACAAATTCTAACTTTAGCTTCTCTTCTTATGGGAGATAGGTCGCTAACTCTCAACGTAAACCGACTTCCAGACCCGCTAACTAGTAGGCCGCTTATATGAACCGTAGTCAAAGCTGCTCTTCTAAGAACTATGGTCGTTCTACTTAAGAACTTACTGCTTCCCTCGCTATCTCTGATTCGCCGTTAGTCATTTCTCCTGTCTGCTGTCGACGACATTGTTGTATGGCATACTCGCATCGTTTGTTGTTCTGCTCATGTATATAAGGCCTGTTTCGCCTTAGTGTACCCCAATTCACCTCTTTCAGTTGGATTCACTCATCTAAGTCTAAGTCTAAGTCTAAGTCTAAGTCTACTGCTACGTCTACTACTACTACGTCTACATCAAGGCCAGCTTTGTCAATCACGTGACATTTGCTGTTGTATCTCGTCTATGCTTACGTTAGCGTATTACGTCATCATCTTTGTCACTGCTACGTCCTCATCTTTGTCACTGCTACGTCCTCATCTTTGTCACTGCTACATCCTCATCTTCGTCACTGCTACGTCCTCATCTTCATCTTTGTTCTACCTTTGTTGCTGCTGATAGCAAAGCGCACTGAGCCGAACACCAGTGTAAGTAGCCCGTGCAACGACGACACCGCTACCCACTGTCTTTTGGATTCATTTCCGAAAGTAAACCGACACCGGTATGGGTGTAGACATTGTAGAGGTAGATAGAGTATTAGGGAATGTACCAGAGGGATCCTGAGCTACTATACGTCTGAAGATATCAATTCAAAGACGAGGGCGACAGTGACCGGTCCAGTGAGTTGTCAGGCTTTTCTACTATAAGGGCAACCTCCGAGCCTAGTGGAATATCACACTATAGCCTGGCAGATGGGAATCCAAAGTATATAAGCTCAAGGAAGGCTACAGGCAAGGATACATACCTGGCAGATGGGAATCCAAAGAGAAAAGCTTACAGCTGTTTCACTTATGTAAGGGGGAGTCAAAAATCCATAGAGAAAGAATTAAAGTGAATTAAAATATGGAAATTGGTAATATTTAAGTAGTATATACTAGCTACAATCAGATGTAAAAAGTGAAACATTATAAGATGTATTTGTAAATATGCCATAAATGTGTTATTTAGCTCTGGTGCCTCAAATAGTCTTCAATAAGAGCCCAAAAGCACTCATATTGGAGATGTATAACCATATTACTCATTCTAAAATTATCCCTTCCTAAAAGTGTATGAATAGATGAAGGGAGAGTGTGATACATAGAGGAGAGCTTAGACACTCTTCCCCCTCACCCAGGGAGGGAGTTATAGAGGGAAAACATCTTCAAATATCTAGTTTACTTATATATCTCTAATCTAAAAATGTTTGGACCCAATATTAATTCAAAATGTATGTACCAGAGCTAAATAACACACTTATGGCATATTTACAAATACATCTTTATATGTTTCAATTTATACATCTGATTGTAGCTAGCATATACTACTTAAATATTACCAATTTCCATATTTTAATTCGCTTTTGCTGGTGTGCTACAGCAAATTCTTTCCATATGGATATTTGGAGTCAAATTTTGACTCCGCCTTATGTAAGCAAAACAGCTGTAAGGACTCCCACTGCCAAGGCGGCTACTAACTAAGGAAAGACTCCGAACAGACTGAACATTTTGGGCGCTTAAAACGGAAGTCACATGACCTGTGACGTAGCCCAGGTAGATTCCAACTTGCACACGTAAGCAGGCGCTTAAATTGCAAACAGAAGCGCCAGCTGTAGAAGTGAGTAGGAAGGAGGAGGGGAGGAAGGAAATGGGAATATTAGATAGAAACAACAGGGAGAAAGGAGAGATAAGAGGGAAATGGGGATAGAAGGGGTGAACATGAATAAGAGAGGAGAATAGGAGAAGGAGAATAAAAAGGAGGAATATGAGGGGTTCCCCTTACACACCTGTTCCCTCCTCAGTCATGAGAAAAATGGTGTTCAGATGTTGTCGTGGATTTTTGAATGACAATGAGACACATGTGACACTGGGATGTGTTTCCCACACCTGCTGGACAAGAAACGGGGAAGTGGGTTCCAGCAGGTGTGGCCAGTTTCTGCCAAAAAGCACTTGAGAATTCCAGATGGTGACACCTTCTTCCAGTGCCATGCAAGACAGGTAACCATCGTACAGCCTGTGCACGAACGGGTTGTTTATCATGTTTGGTGGTGTCCCAACTGCAATTGCTGCTGACTCTGATCCGCTTTCAGTGTCTGCAGCATTTGTCTTTTCAGGCTTCTGTTTCTTCTTCCACCAATCAGGAGTGCTTGATGCTCCTTTTCCTCCCTTCACCCAACACTTGTCAGTGGTGTGTCTGGTGCGGTTGCAGTTTCTGCATTTTGTCTTTCCTTTTCCAGTATGTTTCGATTTCCCCATCCTTGTGGCCATGACAAATTCTTCATTTTTTGTCTGTACCGATTCCCTTGATTCTGTCTAAAGACGTTCAATGACATCTTGGAAGGTCAGCTGTACCTTCGAGTTTGTCATGAAGGAAAGTAGGTCTTTCCTTAACCAATCAAACTCGCTGTCGCTGAGTGTGTTTAACAGGAGTATTATCAACCACTCTTCTTGTTTCGGTGGGTTCGGGTCAAAGATCTCTGCTAACCAATCACAGATGTTGGCAATCGTCACACTAAATGGTGTGTCAGCCAAAAAATGTGCTCGGATTGCTGCTTGCATGTTTTCAAGTTTTGCTATTATTCCAGTTGATTGTGTTTTCTCTTTCAGTTTCTTCCATGCACTTAGTGCATCCATTATGCTCATGAGTTCGTGTTGTAGTGGTGGATCCACAATGGTCCCGAGTGCGCCAACGATTTGGTCATTGATTTCCTTCCAATCTGCCTGTAATTTTACGTCTGTTGGCATTGGGGGTGGATCCATCAATATATTTCCCGCCTCTCTGTGCTCGGAGTGCCATTGTGACTTCCCACGACCATTTGGTCCATCTGCCTTCTTTTAGCTTCTCAATCTTCAAAGAAAACTTGATGATGAGATCTGACGACATATTGATGTACATTATTAGCGTGTTTTGACTGATGGTTTTAGTAGTGCAAGCCAGGGCCCATAACCTATTGAGACTAAACTAGTGAGTCAGTCTAGGTGATGTACATCAGTATTCTGAGTCTGAGCTAAGTATTACTAGACGTACCTCTTTTCGCAGTGTAAATAAACAACTGAGAAAAGAGGACGTGTCCTGCCTGACTATGTAATCATTGAACCTTGTGGGTCCATATAGACTTGGATTTCAACAGATATGGCTTTTGGTGACCAACATACCCACAGATATGATACTCACAAGTACAGGTGTACTCGTGAGATGCCCTACAAGTTTAGTGATATATGTCCTTGCCTTATTAATGTGCATGCCTTTAGTGACCTGTATCTTTGAAGGTGGCCTATAGCAAGACACAAGTCCACAAAAATTACATAACAGGAGTGAATTCCAATCCTGTTATGTAATAATGGTGGTGTTTGCTTATATTTGCTCTAAACAACACCAGCCCCATACATGTGACAGTCACATCCAGCATTTGGCACTGCCACAGCTTCGGTTCACCTTGGTTGATGAGATGAGCCAGCTTCAATATCAATGACTGCAAGAATGACACCCAAAATTCTTATTGATAATATAGTCCTTTTTATATATATTAATGATTCCATCATCTTAAATTCAAAGTGAGGGGATATAACCATTGTAACTGTTTAGAGAATGTGTAGCCAGCATGAAAAATACAACTTAGTTATGTAAACCACACCCCTAGATGTTTTCTGCCAGGACCAATATACTTCAATGGAACCGTACCTGCCGAGCGGAGCTGCGGCCTGCTTCCTGCTAGTTGCGTTTTCTCGTCCCTCAGCATTGTTTAAGCAAGTCTATTGGCTTAACAATGCCTATGTACAACGTATTTTGCTTCGGAAACGCCCATCCTTCCTTAAGTTGAAGCAGTCGCTGTGATCCAGCTGTCTACCATCGTAGTCCAAGGTATGTTTGGTTACTTGCGCTCTTTCTTTATGATGACTGGTAGTGGTGCTGGATTCCATGCTGAACAAGATGTATTCGAAATTAATGGACATTATATATAGACATATTTCATGACTTTGCGAAGACCCGTGTTAAGCAGAAAGGAGATCGTTACGTCCTTTTACCTCTACACCTTGATCGAATTCCTCGCTATGTTCCTTGACTCTGACGTGATCTACGGCTAGTGCGCCATACCTGGTATATTCTGACTGTTTTGATTTTTGAAGCCGTGCTCAAATTGGTTTTCAGTGGTTCACGGCCGTGTATACCGGGCTTATTGCGGCGACGTACACCTGCTTGCTCATTTCCAATTCGCTGAAGATATAACGCCCCTTTCGTTATGGGTTCGTCGTGTCGTTTTCGTTCGATTTTCAGTTCCGGCTTTAACCAATTTCATAGTTCCTTTGTCTCCCATGCTTGGTCTTATTCGGTGTTGGGTTTTTCCTCACCATTGCAACGTTCAAGGGATTTTCAAGCTTTAGCTTCGCGAAACTAGTGGCCCTCTGGATAATTTACGTTTTATGCGTATCGGTCCGGATTGCCTTTCACCGCTGCGCAAGTGGAATGATAAAAAAGAATAGACACGACATGTGTGTGCACATAGCGAAGTAAATGTTCAATATCCGGTGAGTCCTCGACCCCGGGGTGGATCCCTCGCGTATCATCTTTGCCAACTCATGCAAGCTCACGCCCTTCGTCCGCGAAGCAACTAAGACTGGATGGACATGGTGACGTTCAACAATGCAGACGAACTGTACAAGGTCGCATGTGCGCACCCCCATGCCACGCTTGTTGTGCGCATCCTGGCGGACGACATGAAGAGCCTGTGGCGCCTTGGGCTCAAATTTGACATTCTACTGGCAGTGGTGCCCGTGACAGTAAGGGAACTGGATCTGGACATGATCGGTGTGAGCTTCTATGTGGGCAGCGCCTGCTTCAACCTGACACATGGTGACGCGGTGATGCGCGTCAAGGCGGCATTTGAGATGGACAGGGCGGCTAGGTATACGGTCTCTTTGCTCGATGTCAGAGGTGTATTTGAGGGCACTGACTTCAAGCGCACGGCGAAGGTGCTGCGCGAGGCTATCGAGGCATATTCTCCTGACAGACTTGAAGAGAGTCGTTGCGGAGTTGGGCGCTTCTTCGTTGCGTGCGCGTTTATGCGCAGAACCTACCAGGGAACAGAGGCGGAGGCCACTGAGGCCGCAGACCCTTGCGCTATGTGTAAGTTCGCGCTTTGTTAGATACTGATAGGAGTGCATTGACAGATTACATCACAGATGGCATATGTGGATCGTTCAACTGCATTCTCGTTGATCACCAGAAGGCGCACCCATACGTCGTGATGCTGAACAAGCTGGAACTTCGTCTCAGAGATGGTGCTCGCCATACGCGACAAGCAATGTGTGGGGTCCTACATGCGACTCAATCAATCACGTGTGCGTTGTGGAACGCCCGTCCGCTTTGCTGGAGGTTGGGGACTGGCACGGCTTTCTTAATTGTCCTTCAGCTGCTGCAGCAAACGTTCGGATCTTAATCTCAAGGGCACCTTTAGTCTACGTGCAGCGTTGCGTCAGCAAGTCACAGTCTCATCCCCAATCACAAGCCGAAATGGTCTGAGGTTGCTTAGTCTAATAGACACTTTGAGGCGCTCCTCTGGCTGGCTATCGAGTCTGAGAGGCTGGACAGAGCACCACTCGGCCGGAAGGTCCGAGATCTGAGATTGCTAAGTCCAATAGTTGTCATGTGGGGATGGTTGAACTTAGACCTCCACCTAGCCCCTTGTTGGTCGAATCCATCCCAGTCGATTGACTCTATGTATTCATAGGGATAGGCTGCTTCCATGACAATGTCAGTGTTGTGCGGCTGCTCTTCATGCTGTCGAGCACCCAAGGAAAGTTCGGGGAGAGTTCTACTCAGCGCAGATATTTCGATACTCCATCGTGAGAGTTTGATAGGGTTCTCGAGCAGAGTAGCAAAATCCGGATGGGACGTGACACGGGTTGGGTCAAACAGGGCCAGAAATGACGATGCGAGCTTGGAGGAAGGCGCTTTGCTGATCTTTAATGCGAAGCCAACATCCATTCGATCCTCCTTGGAGTCATTTAGGAATGAAGACGACGAGGAGGAGGGATTTCGTTGGCAAAATGCATGACTAGAAGACAGACAGTGAGTTTGTGAGCCGACGAGTGAAAGAAGTCCGTCTAACCCTGTGTTATTCTCGAAGTCCACGTCGACCTTAATGCACTGATCGCATTCCTCGAATATCACTTAGATTCAAATGATTTCGGCATGCTTTTCAGGACACTTAGCAAATGGGGTCGACAAGAGCTATGGATCCAAGAGGTACGCAGCAACTAAACGTTATAACCCTTTCAAGTTTCGCAGTTGGATTTATCACGTGACGTGTTGAACAAAGTCAATATTGGGCGATCGCGCTCTGCAATTTCCAGATTATATACACTGGTATGCATTTTTTGTACTAGGAATGGTGAAGAGCTTACTCATTTATGGATTGGACTGTAACATTGACTGATGGCATATGGTGCATTGCTTCGAAGCGACCCATATTGCACCATTTCAACGTCGTTGCTCACAGTATCGATGTCACGTTCTAAGAAACCACTCTCACAGATGAGAGAGTGACTGGAATGCTTTAATCGTATAGCTCAATAACGGTATCCAGTTCTCACACTTGGATGCCGTATCTCTCGCGAATGTGTAGGTTGTGTACCTCCTGCATCAATAGGACGGCTGACAATCTCTCTCACAGATACAGGCCTTACTTCATCCATGGATTTCTTGAATATTGCAAGGTGCTTCGGGTGTAATGCCGCCTGTGTTCTGGACGATCGTTTGCAATCTGTTCCACTAGGATGCATAGGCCAACTCTTCATCAGTGAGCCTCGAAGTACATGTGGGTATCTGAACACATGCACCAGATGCTGTGACATCAAACAGGTTCACTCGGGTAGGTTCTGCTCAGGTATGTGGGCAAGCTTTTCATCAGTGGTCCCTCACTAACACTTGCTTGTGCATATCCCCAGGAAACAACGACTGGGATCAGAGATGGGGTAGGGTCAAGGGCTAACCTCCAGCCTAGATTCTAGAATAGTATGTATTCTAGGCTCTGATTAAATACATAAATGCTGTCTTGACATTGAAAGTTTATTGAACTGGAATAATCCATCAGAATGGCTGAGGAACCTCAAGTCCAGCGACCACCCATGTGTCCTTGTGAGTGTAATAAGCAATTGACACCCTCTGACCATTCTCCCAGGCTTCAACTTCGTGTTTCAGCAACCCACCACGCAGAAGGATGAGGTCACCAGGACCATATCTGATTTTCAAGTTCAACCTGGGAATGAAGAAAAATCCACCACCTGTAAATTTCCCCAGTGCTAGGAGGGCCTCCCAACCACCTATTGGGTCTTTTGAATCACGGTGCAGGGGTGTCTGTCTGTTGTACATGATGGAACGTGCCTGCCACACCATTTTGGGATCAAGGTCAACCAATACTTTGATAGCTGGATATTGGTCAGAAATTGTTTTCAGGAGCTGCTCGTGTGCTGTGTGCTGGGGAGGATCCACAATCTCAAAAACAAGGTGAATGGCCTGGGATAGGCCACTGAGGTCCTTTAGAAGAGCACACGAAGCATTGTATTTAGCTCCACTCCCAAGGATGTCATGCGAGACTTTCAAGCCTTGGTCCTGGAGAAAAACATTAGTATCAGAATGCCAAAAGATCCTATTTATAACTTACTGGTCTCCCTATTGCACACCAACCTGTAACCAAGTTGACTGAACCTGCCACCTCTCCTTGATGCATCCTGTAACTGCTAGGGTGGTCTCTGCCACTCTTGTCAGCATGGGCCCCAACATCAGTGTTGACACCAGGTTGGGCAGCATAGTCCATTAATGTGGTAAAGATTGCTTCCTGCAGTATTTGGTTTGTCATTGGAAAACCTATAAAACAGAATATTCACACTACTCACCTTTTCATTTGAGTTTAAAAAAACTGGAAAAGACAGTACCACCGGATAGCCTTCCTTATCTAATATTAGAGCAACTGGCTCATCAGCCAACTTCCATTGTTCTTGAGGAGTCGGTGATAAACATGAGGCTTTGGAGTGCTTCTCTAGAACAGAAATTTCATCCTTCATACTAAAATGCTCAAATACAACTATGAAAGAGAGAATAAATAGAAATGTCATGGAATAAAAGGAAAGCAAAACATACTTGGTCTGCGAAATGCCTCCCACATCCTCTTGATGATTCTCTTCTTCTTTTTGGCCCAGGACCGTCTTACTGAATGCTGGTCCCGCTCCACAGGAAGTTTGGGGCTATAACGGAGAATAATGTCAGATGAAGAACAAGGAGGATGAGCAATAGCAATAACAATAATAATAAAACAGGGCAAACAAAAAAGAAGACTTACTCTTGAGAGGTACTGGGACTGTCCCCCACCGGTCTATAACGGAAAATAATGTCAGATAAAGTCATAAAGAACAAGGAAGATGAACAATAACAACAGCAGCAAAAATAAAAAGAAAACTTACTCCTCGTCCCCCTCCAGTTCTTCAAGGTCTGTTAAAGGTTCATCAAGAAGGCCAAGAGCTTTCATGAGTCTTGACTGCTCAAGGGAGATACCAGGACCATTCCTCTCTTCAGACTGAATCCCCATAATCCCTATAGGCATCTGGGCTGGCCTAGTCTGGTAAGACAATCCAGACAAATCTACAATAATTTGTGAGTTATGTCTTAATACTCCTAACCTGTGTATAATTGACTTACCCACTTTACAACCACCCTGAAGCCTTGCATTATACCTAAATCTATCAGTAAATAAATATCCATCTGACTAGTTTTCAACTCACCAGGTACTCCATTTGGGCTTGACAGGCTGGGAATCAGTTTTATGAGACTTTCTTTCAGTCAGGGGAGTGCCTTTAGAAGGATGGTGAAGAGCTGTCTTGGATTTAGGCATAGTGTTGAGGGTTTTCGAAGGCTTCGTCTCAGAACAAGATGTTACGCTCGTGGCTCGCGGCTAACTTTCACGGCCAACTTTCACCGAACTCTAGCTCACCGCTGATAAGTCGTTCGTTATAACATAACAACAGCGTCGGTACACTAGGACATTCGTAAGTTCATTTTATTGGAACATCCGCACGAATCAATGTTATTTTTCTTTGCTTTAGTCCTTCTCATACCCGGTGAACACTGACGGTTGCTACGGTTGTCGATCTTAATGCTGGAGACACATCCTCGATCGAACATGTCAACTTCTCGACCTCCGGTCGAGGATGGCAGTAGCATGACACTGCCTGTTGCGTTCAATATAAACCAAAACATGCTCGCTACTAACCCTACAATCTGTTCAAGCCGCAAATGTCTTCCCCGATCAAATTACCCTCACTGCTTCAAGTCTTTCAACATGCCATCGCGCAGTTCAAATGGTTACGTTCTGAGGCGGTCTCTCCTCGATATTATGCTCACGTTCTATGCCCCCAACGTCCCTTCGTTTTCCATTTCCTTATTCAAGTAAATCAAATATATTCCCGAAGAGCATATGAACTATAACAAGCCGGTGTTAAGTATAATAGTCCAGCAGGGTTCAGAATCATCATGGCGCTTATACGGAAACAGGTTGGTGGATAGGTGCGATCTAGGGGTCTCTTCCGTACGGCCGTTTGCAATGGAATCAGCTGTGTTTTTTATGTGTTGGACAGTGTCGCGGTACCGTGGGTTGGTCCAGCGCTCCGGAATTTCTGGTCGGCTTAGGACACGGAGCCGAAAGGAAGGTCGCACTAGTCACTGGCTGTTTACGAACAATCAAGATTCAATTGCGCTACATACTACGAATCGTTAAGTACTGGTATCAGTAAGTGTTAGGATCCGTGACGGGACCGATGCAGGACCAGTGACTGAATGACTGAATTTAAAGGTGCTCAATCGGACCGCTACGGTCATTTACTTACTGTCCGCGGACGACAAGTGAGCACTAGAGAAAGGCATATAAAATTATGGGAAGTGTCCAAAACCATTTAACTGCCGTCATAAATAACTTTAAACATCCACATTCCTACATCGCATCACAGTGAAACATGGAGGCCAGCTCTGAAAGTCTGTCGTCATATATTTTCCACGTTTGACTAGGGATATTCACTCCGTTTGTAAAACAGAGCCTCATTCAAACGTCTCTTCCAAAACGATTGACTCGAGAGTCGTGGAAGCCGATTCAACTCGTAAGATGGCCGCATTCTGCATCCTGATACTACATCGTTGATTCACGCTGGCATCCAGTTCTGACACCTGGAGTCTGCAGAAGACACTGCTGAGATTAATGCTCAAGGCATTGTCATTTGTGATCGAAAGGAGCGCTGCTCTACTGGCCACGGAGGTGTTCTGACCAAAGGTTATAAAAGATATCCAGTGCATAGTTTTTCTGGAGGTCCCACGCGAATGCTATGCAGACCTTGCTATGATCGTATCCTCGGAGCCAAAACTACAATGATAGGTGAGTCCTCAATACTCATTTCTTACTCCATGTGGTTAGTAACAGTGCTACAGTGACGCCCACCCCTATGTCATCCAGCGTGGCCCCAAACACCCAAACACGCTTGCCTCCTACAGCAGTTCGGAACATCCAGAGCCAAACAAATGCGGCTCAGCGTAATGGTTTGTCGTTGTTTCCTTGTATCAAAACATCTCTTGAGGAGAAATCCCAGATCATTCGGGGACTATAGTCCTTCCCATGTCTAGCTCACAGGCTACAAGGTACAAAGCACCAGAGCTCTTGATGACAGAGCAGAAGAGGAATATATATGTGCCAAATGCCCAAGGCAATGCTTCAGGTAAGAGGATAATTTATTGTGGCATTGAAAATGTTTGAACATCCCTCAAGCATCGCTCCATCCCTATGGTTACTCAGAAGCCCATCAGCACTACGAGTCACAGCGTGCCTCATTATCCCTTCTTGCCTATCGTGGTGTTTCCCCTGAGACGATTACAGTTATGGCAACATTACTTTATGAGATGACAGGGAAGCCTAAGGGATTTTTAGCGTTTGTGAGTAGGATCTTTAAAAATTTAGAGTTAAAGGCTCACCGAAAAAACAAAAAATTCAACCTGAATATTCGCGAAGGGATCCCACTTGTTCCAACCCAGATTGGATCACTAGAGCTAAAGAAAACCGTTTACGATCGGTTGTATCCAATTTTCTATGAAGCTTCTGATGGATATGTGATTAATATCGATCAGTTGAAACTTCGTATTCCTGGGACTTGGGAAAACCTTGATAGAGCTGATCCTGTCAAGAACGCCATTTACCATCATTTTCAGCGAAAGGACAGGAAAGGCAATACTGTATTCAAAGGTCCTGGGAAGAATGGATTCCAGGTTGCACTCGTATTGTCTCACCTACAATGGCAAGCTATAGAGGCCGATATGGAATTTAAGGTGTGTTTTTGTACAATACCTTGTAACATTTGGCTTAATTGATCTTCACAGAAACTTCAGAAGGCCGATGATGACCAAAGAGCCCCCTACCATTGCGCTGTCAATCAAAGGCAGCAGGAGCCTTTTGGAGAACCAGTTCAAGAGGTAAGCCATAGCTGAGAGGATAGGTTCATGTCTGACTGTATCACAGAGGGATGAATCATGTTCTGACAGAATAGGGCGGCTCACAGCAAGTGTTCAGGTAAAATCACCACTTCATCATAACCTCTGACCCAATGTGCTGATCTTTTCTCTCGTATTCATGCTAGTGGTCAAATGCAGATCGCATCACGACGGAGAGTTTGGAGAGCCAATTTAGCTTGGAAAACTCTCCAACCACAAAACGAAAGCGTACTGTGCGTTGCAATGATTTTAGAGGCGGTGATTTCATCATTGCTTTAATAGATATCTACAACGCCAGTTCTACCTGCCAAATCTATAAAAAGAGTATGTTCATTATGAAAGAGAGTTGGTGTGTGATGCCCTTCTCACATTTTCCACCACAGCCTGCCACGCCGCCATCGCGAAGACAGACGGAACCACCACTTGAGCGCGGGTGGGTGTCTCCGGATAGACATGCAATGCGCGCTGCCCTGAAGAAGCAGACAGTAAGCCCACAGTCCTTGTCAGGTATGGAAAACGTTCTGGTGATGCTACTTTCACTGAAGAGATTGCATGAAAAATAGAAGTGTTAAACTCAATCGCATTTTTCCCAATTATCCCCCGCGATATAGAGTCCCTTCTAAAGGACTACCATCAGGTCAATTTCAAACACGACAGTATTTCCGGTGTGCTTCGCTGCCAGACACAGGTCCAGCTGGGGTCTCTAGGATCTTTGAAATCAGCGCATCCCGGGAGACTTACACTTCACACTCAGCCCCAAGGAGTCACTGAGATGTTGGGTACAACAAAGGATGAGTTTGTTGTCGTCAAGCGGACATTCTATAATCGTCCAGACTCCGGAAGCCAATTACTACGTTTCCCTGTCCACGAGGAGATTGAAGCGATAGGGAAGGAGGGGAATGCTCTGTATTGGGCGACTTCATTGATGAACATGGTCTACCATTTCATTGATAACTTTGTCAAGGAGACAGGACCAACTGAAACCCCTGTTCCTCACATCCCTCGGGTATGTATCTCCCAGTTGTGATATTTCTCTTTCTGAACTTTTCATTCGATTACAGACTCGCTTCGTCAAGGCTGGCATGGCCATACTTTATGGTGCAAACGGGACTCGTTTCTCGGCAGCACTACTAGAAGAATACATTGACGAAAAACAGGGGGATTGTAGGAAATTTGTACACAATGCCAATGCCATTCCTACCCCACGACCAGACGATCACGACTCTTTTTAGCCTTATTTTTATGTTTCGCACAGCATGTTCAGTGGGAAAAAACAGGTGGCCTCGCATATTTATCTGACTTTCAAGGCAAGTCTCATAGTTTTCCTATCCCTTCTTATTTCCCTCCCAACTCAGCGGAATTCTTCCGTGCAGGTGGAGATACGCTACTCTCTGATCCGCAAATGATGACCCATCCGTATGTATTTTCTTACTGGACCTTTGGTAAACTCAGCCCATTCTCAGAGACCTTAAGTGTGTCTTTAGCCATGGAAACGTCGCCAGTGCCTTTGCTGCGTTCCCGACACAGCACACTTGCAATTATTTTTGCAAGTGGTTCAAATTTTCAGCACCCACCCCTTTTCAAAGTGCTTCCGATATGGAGAAAAGCATTGAACACGATTCACCTATTCCCCAGTGATTTTCTCTCATCTTCCTTCCATGCTTGCTTTTCACTCAGTCCTTATGCAATTCACTCTTCAGTCACTTTCATTTACTTTCATCCATTAATCCACTCTGAGTCTGATAAATAACTCCTCATTCGCCGAGTCGGTCACAGTGACTGCATCCCACACCAGTCGTCAATAATAACATAATCCTAGTACCTGCTAAATTCATCTGTATCTAGAAAATGTTAGATCAGAACAGTGGACTTCTGCATGTCAGTCGAAAGGGCGTTAAGTATGCGGATAGAACCATGTCTGGAGTGTGGGAGGCGGTGTGTCTGTGGGTGATGGTGTCCCATGGACCCATGGCGCTGGTCGGAGTAGAGACATCGTTATATGACTGACTTCCCCGACTCCGACTTTAGGAGGGGAGGGTTCTGTCGAACTCTTGTGGCACGGATACCGTTGTGCCTGTACGGATATGGATATTTTTATCCGATACTTTTGAGATACAATGTTGATTATGTATGTGTCTTGTGTTGAAGTTCGACCCATATGGACCCACTGTGTCACCGACATACTAACATGTAATACGGGAGTAAACCTCTTTCTTCAGCCGTTACAACACGACTGAAGAGAGAGGTAAGTGGATAAGATACACGGGTAGACTATGTATTGACCATGTTCCTAGTCTGATAATATGACTAGGTATCTTCAGCCGTTACACCACGACTGAAGAGAGAGTCATGATAATACGACTAGTTTTAACATCTTGTGTCTTAGTAACAATCATATGCGTTTATTACGTTGCGTGATCTTACCCCCCCCCTTTTTTTTTCCCCATTAGGTTCTAAGTCCTCCCCCCCTATAAGGGGGAACGAAACTCGAAACTCACCCCCCCTACCCTCTCCTTTCTTGCTTCTATACCATCATTTCTCGATGATAGTAATCATCATCATCATTAAGGCCCAGCGAGAACTGCCTCGGTCTGGAGCTCAGCTGGTCGGATCACAGCTGACAGCTCAGATGAAACCTGAGCTCATCTGTGCACACCTCATGGATTTTTCATGTTTTGTATTCACAGGATACAAATTCCAAATTTATTTATTTTGGTTCCTGTTCTTTTTTTTTTTTTTTTGAGAAACAGATAACTTGCCAATAAACCAGTTTCCATTCATTTTGCCGAGTTGGCGTTTTGAACTTCATTCACATGAAATTCATTTGCCTATATATACAGCTCTTGGTTCACCTATACCGCACCCTCACATTGGACCCCCCACCCACCTTTTCTGCCCCAGGAGAATGTGGCAAAGTGTTAGAACCCATATCCATTCTCCGATTTTCCAACAATCTCCGAACTCCTTTTCCGACAATCTCCAAACTCCTTTTCCGACAATCTCCAAACTCCTTTTCCGACAATCTTCAACAAATCTCCTTTTCCTACCATCTCCGACAAATCTCCTTCTCTGACAATCTCTGACAATCTCCTTTCCAACAATCTCCTTTCTCAATAAGCCTTTTTCCGACTTTTTCCAAAATCTCCATTTAAACATCCTTAGTCATCCTTCAGAGATCAATCTCGTGATCTTATATCCATATGTCCTATCTCTGACTTCGTATTCGTTTCCATATTCACCCCGTCTCGGAATTCCATATCTCGTATCATTACCTGTTATGTCTCCGATTCGGCATCCTCAGTTATTCCTTAAATATGCTTGTTGTACATCTCTTTCTCTGGTTTGAATATTGATTGTTCATTATCATTGGTCATATTGCCTATCATGTATATTGACTTATACAATGAGTCTCGCATATTGATTGTATTCCGATCATCTTCATTCTGACATCCTGAAACCCTTATCTCTGGTCTAAACTCTGATTTTTCCGAAAGGCTAATCATTACCTTTAATCCTCTTCAAACACTGTTCCACTCTTCTCCGATTTTCTCTGACGTTTTCCGAAAATACTAGTTAAGTCTTGACTAGCCGTCTTGTCATTGATCCTTCCATAGATCTCCAACTATTCCGACATTCTCCGAATTCCAACTTGTCAAGAAATCCGAAATACCAGGGCACAAGAATCCAAGAGGGCACAACCCATAAGTTGAAGCCAAGCTCATCCAATCCCGATTTTCCGATATTCTGATGTTCCAACGTTTTCCACAACTCCGGTGAAAAGCAATATGGTCTTTAACACAAAGGATGAAATGAGAGCCGTACATATGTAGTTTATGCACCTAGCCACCAGGGCCTACATTCATAGCACGCAACTCCGGTTGACAAAGATCTCTATGAAATAAGGTCATAGTATTCTTTGTTTCTAGTCTATGTAGTTACATTCCTTTATTGTAAAATGTTGTATTTATATATATACTCGCAATAATATATATAATTTCTATTCCACCATTGCAATTCTGGTTACCTCAGATAACACAATGAATGTCTTGTGGGTGGGGGAATGGCTAAACAGTTTATTAACATTATTTTCTACTAAGTAAAACCAGCCAACCATTGGTTCACAGCGGACCTGATGGTATCAGACACGACGGCTCAGCTGCGCAGGGATGAGAACCAACATGATCTGATTAACCATCCCTTATAGTCCAGATTTCCTCAGCTGGTCTGTTCTCAGTGGATCCTCCTTGCGGGTCTGCTGAGAGCTGACCAGCTGAGCCCTCATCTGAGGCACTTCTCGCTGGGATTAATGGTTTGTTTGTCCATTCATCTTTGTTGGTTGAAGTGTTTACTCATGTACACGTTTGTTTTCCTTGTTTTTTCTCTCTCTCTCTCATTCATTTGTGTTTCGTCATTGCATTGTGTTGTGTTATCGTCTTTGACCTTTTAGTCGGTGCCTCTTCACACTTCATGCAATTGAGGGTTTGTCGTCGTGCCTGTGTTTTGGATGAGGAGGATGTCCCACCTGAAGGTGATCATTTTGTGGAAGATTATCATAAGTATTATAACTGTTTGTACTTTCCTGAATTACAACCTGAATGGTGTGGTTATGAAGAACTGATACTGCCCTGGAAATATAAAATTGATGAAGATGTGATATCATGACTTGTTCAATTGATGAAACGTCAACTTGATAGCTACATTCTTGCCTTGAATTTGCAGATCTCTGCATGAGAGAGACATACAAAATGGTCCATGGCTCGTGCCATTCTCACTCAATTTCGTATTGAATCTGAGTGTATTCATGTAAGCTCCTTAGATTGTTTATTGTCCCAGGTCAAATGTTTGTCATCTGTTGTTTACGAATGTATCATTCGTGGTGACTTTTCCACATTCTGTACAGTCGCATTGGCTGTTGTTAAACTTGTATATGGTGAAAGCGTGTTTCAGGATATAGCCAATTTTGAAGCTGGGGTGTCGTTATGTCCGATTCAAACACCTTGGTCCATGATCAAATCAGATTTTCAAGTTTGAAACATATCTAGACTGATGTCAAAAACCACCTTTGGCCTGTTATCTTTGACAGAACAAAGTCAGTAACAACAAATGTGGTTATGGAATCCTTCTGACGAAGCTGAAAGTGTTAGCGACGATGTGTGCAAAGTGTACAAGCTAAGACAGCAAGATAAATGGTGCCGTGATGGTGCCTACTTGTCGAAACTAGAATAGAGAAGGAATTTTACAGGAAAAAAAAACAGAGTTTACTTAGCAAACAAAGTTCTTGGCGATGCTAGCGATGTTATTGTCAGAGATAAAGATGGATAGAGATAAGAGGAGGATGAGTTCAGAATAGTCATTAAGACAGGTGACACCAGGTACCTACACCCCTTACATAAGCCAAACTACCCACTGACGAACATCTTTAAAACTCTTTCACCTCATCATAATATGAATAAATTACACCTACAATATCAGTATAATACTTCTATCTAACAGTCTATGCAGTTATATTTCTAAATAAATTGTTGGTTGAGACAAAATAATGTCTCCAACTTCAAAGTTCAAAAAGTGATCCTTTCGTGTTCTAAATGATTTCCCTACAGTCAGGATAAATTTGGTTTTTTCGCCAACGAAGATTTGGCAGCTTATGTAATTAATAAGCGCTCATCCAGTCAGTCCCTGTAAGAACCCATAAGAGCCTTTTTTTGACTGTTTTGTATGTGTCTAGGCTATTCTAACCATGTTTTAGATCTATGACATGGGCAGGAAATCATTTGCTTCCAAAGCTCACATCTGGAACTTTCCCAAGAAGTCAAAGACAGCCCTGCAGGCTATCCATGACAACACAGATTCTGAATTTCTTCCACATGCTGGAGACGAAGCACTGCTTGATTCTGAGAATGACGTCCAGGCCATATTCTTGGCTATGGAAGAACAGGGGGAAGTCCCAGAGATGGAAAGTGATTCCAAAGGCGACTCAGATTCAGATGATGACATAGATGAGGAGGGGGAAGCCGAAGTTCACAATGATGCAGCGTTACTTCAGTTTGCGGCAAAATTGCAAAGAGCTCATGATGTGGCTGCAGCAGCAGAATGAAAGAGGAATGCATCACGCAAACAGCCCCACCAATACACTGGTCATTCCATACAAACCATCTAATAACCTAGCGGAGCAGATACAGAAACCGCTCGGCTCATTTCCTCTCAGCATACTCACAGGGATTGACAGGCACTGAAGCTGCGTGGGCCAATCGAAAATACCATAGTCATAGGATGCTACCTCCATCAATGGTGGAGGAAGTAAAGCTGTCACTTTGCAGTGAGTGAGGGAATTCAACTCTTTAGATGGATTTAGACACCAATATATAATTCTTACTATTATGCTGATACCATCCCCATCCCGAAGCCGCTGCTAAATATTGAAAATATTCAGACCATCATATTTGGCGGTCACGTGACACAGGTGCCGGTATTACATAAAGGTGTATGTACCTGGTGTCGCCTGTCTTAGACTTGTTGTATGACTTTGATGTGTAGACGACACTAAGTAAAGAGAGGATGAAGACTTATGATAAGAGAACTAAAGAAATACATGTGTTCTATCCTACTGTTTTATACTAGGCATATTCACCGAAGTCGGATAGAGACCATGTGGACTGCATGCTAAATGGAGGTATTACCCCGAACACATCTGTATAGCTCTCGTGGTTCATGTCTACTGGTATTGGAGCCGCATGTATTGACAATTGGTTGCTAGGTTGAGTGATCTGACCTTGAAGGCGAATATTGCTAGTGTCAGTAATAGATAAGGAAGATGGCGACAGTAAATAAGTATTGTTAAGTGTTGAATCATGACAGTAGCCCCCCTTCTAGTTTGGAGCCCCAGTGACGCATATAGGGAATTATCCCAATTTGTTGAATTGTGCTGTGGTCCGTGTATGATTAATAAGCATTTGAGAGGCACATCAGTGATAATGTGGCCTGGTCCATGCACATTACGTGTTACTAGGATAAGAGCAGGTGCAGCCTTTGATGATTCCGTATTCTGCTCCAAATGGTGCCCTCATTCCTAACTCTCTTCAAAGTGTTTCAAACAAAGGTGTTAACCAAACCCAAACAGCAAGAGAACCTCCTTGAAGAAATTGAAATGTGGGTGAAGGAGATGGAGGGTATAGATGTGAGTCGACGAGTATTTTCTACTGGGATGTGTCGCTAACGATGTTGATAACAGGATGAGCTGTCAGATGCGATGGAAGCGTGTCTGTCCATACAACTGAATTTCAAAATTCCAGACGAGGTGATGAGGATTCAAAGTGCTGTTGAGGCAGCAAAGTCTTGGGTGTCAGTACTGAAGGTAAGTAGATGACTTGTTCTCTTTATTGATAGTTGCTAATTCTTGTTGGTAGAGCAATTTTAAGGTGGCTTTGCCAAATCCCTTAACAGGTCCTCGAACTGATGGTCCACTGCCGAAGGTGACCCCATCTGTCACAGTGGCTCCACTCTTCAGTAAGGGGGCTCTTACCGATGATACATTGAACAAACAGGTCGAAGAATTGATTGGCGATGATGTTGCCATCATTCCATGACACGAGCCCAAGCTTCTTGGTGGTGTTGGGATTGCTGACACCCATCGAATAGCACTTATCTAGGAGCTCCAACATGGTACATCACATTTGCCCCTGCAGATGT
>MU134613.1:73734-103923 GCA_015039355.1 Ramaria rubella
GTACATCCATTGCATTATAGTGTATATATGTATATGGGCTACATCTTTATTTGGAATTCTTTGTCAGTAACATACAATTGTACACCATAATGCAGTGGAGTTACATGATGCAATAACAACATGAATGTGTAGTTGAAGGAAAAGTGTCAACAGTTACTAAAAATGTGTGCAAATATAAAAGGAACACATGGAAACATGTTATCCTCTCTTTACATATATAAACCAATCCAGTTGAATATTCATACACCATGTAATTGGAAATACTGCCATGTAGGAAAAATAGTGCTCCAACTGCCAATGGTACCATTCTACATTGTTAAATACTTTGAGCACAATAAACAGGGAATCGGATCTGTCATGCATAGCAGTGACCCATACCACAAGTCTATAACAGGTCAATGCAGTCTGTAACAGTGGAAACTTGGTCCATAATAGGTCAATGCAGTCCATAACAGTGGCAATATGATCTGCAGCAGGGTCAATGACATCTGTAACAGGGTTGATGTAGCCTGTAACAGTGGCAACTTGGTTTGTAACAGACCAATGCAGTCCATAACAGTGACAACATTATCTGTAACAGGGTCAATGACATCCATAACAGGGTCGATGGTCCATAACAGTAGCAACTTGGTCCATAACAGGTCAAGGCAATTCATAACAGTGGGAACTTGGTCCAGAACAGGTCAGTACAGTCTGTAACAGTGGGAACTTGGTCCATAACAGGCCAATGCAGTCCATAACAGTGGCAACATGATCTGTAGCAAGGTCAATGACATCCGTAACAGGATTGATGTAGTCTGTAACAGTGACAACTTGGTTCGTAACAGGCCAATGCAGTCCACAACAATGGTAACATGATTTGTAACAGGGTCAATGACATCTGTAACAGGGTTGATGCAGGCCATAACAGTGGCAATATGATCTGTAGCAGGGTCAATGACATCTGTAACAGGCACTGGAAACAAATCAAGGTGTCCTGAGTCAGGGAATGCTTGGAACATCCTATGGAAAGCTATTATGTTAACATTGTGTACAGACTTGTAACATGCTTGTTTTATTTAATATGACCCAGATATGTTTCAAAGCCAGACATATATGGAAAAATTAAAATATTCATAGCATGTATTTCACATTAATACAGGATGTTTTGTTCATGCACCAGAAAAGGCCATATTGTGGACACATCCTGTGATAATATGAAATACATGCTATGAACATTGTAATTTTTCCATGTATGCCTGGCTTTGAAACATATCTGGGCTATCTTACATAAAACAAGCATGTTACAAGTCTGTATACAATGTTAACATGATAGCTTTCCAGAGGATGCCCCAGGCATTCCCTCACTCAGGACACCTTTATTTGTTTCCAGTGAGGGTTGATGTAGTCTGTAACAGTGGCAACTTGGTTTGTAACAGACCAAAGCAGTCCAAAACAGTGACACATGATCTATAATAGGGTCAATGACATCCATAACAGGGTTGATACAGTCTGTAACAATGGCAACTTGGTCCAGAACAGGTCAAGGCAGTTCATAACAGTGGCCACTTGGTCCAGAACAGGTCAATGCAGTCTGTAATAGGCCAATGCAATCTGTATCAGTGGGAACATGGTCCGTAACAGGCCAATGCAGTCCATAACAGTGGCAACATACTCTGTGGCAGGGTCAATGACATCTGTAACAAGGTTGATATAGTTTGTAACAGTGGCAACTTGGTCCATAACAGGCCAATGCAGTCCGTAACAGTGGCAATATGATCTGCAACAGGGTCAATGACATCTGTAACAGTGGCAACTTGGTCCGTAACAGGCAGTCTGTAACAGTGGCAATATGATCTGTAACTGTAAGAATCTTATTGTTCACACTAAACAGACTGTGCCAATTTTTATTGATGTCTGCGAGTTGTGTGGTTATGAGTAAGAATTATCTGCTTATCTAATTACTTGTGGACAACTGTATAGTTGTCCACTACCTACAGGTGCCCCTAGTGAGCAGCTTATATAATACAACCCATAAGCCACTCTGGTGACTTAAATACCCTAATTAGTAGCATATATGCTACTGTAAGAATCTACCTTCTTACATCCTCCCCACAGACCAAACCTCAGGAAGGTTTGGGAGATTTTATGCTGATGGGGGATCAGCATATATGGGTGCAGGCGCAGTCAATGATGACTGCACGGCTACTTTGACGGTGTTGTTGTAGTAAATGGAGTTGGATGGATTGACTTCCATGTTGGTCCGCTGTAATAGTGGGTGCAGGCGGGGGAGCAGACAAGGTGGATGGTTCTGTCATCGGCATGTCCATACGTGCCTTCAAGCGGGGAGGCCCTCCACCACATCCGTCGAGTGATGAATCATCGTCCGATGTCAATGGTTGTCCCCAACCACCTGAGGGACGAGGGAGCATGGGTATGTGAAGGCCGGTAAATGTCCAGCCTTTGCAAGCGTCAAGGACCCTCTGTGCGGTCTCGTTATAGCAGATTTTGCTCTGCCTACACACAAAATAGGGCTCAATATTGATGAGAGCCCTACTGGGATCTACACCTGCTTATGTGCCTAGCCATTGGGCTAGCTCATTGAGAGATGTACTCTCATGTGCCTAGCCATTGGGCTAGCTCATTGAGAGATGTACTCTCATGAGGGTGTTTCCATTCAAATGCCTTCTCGATGCTGGTAGACAACAGCATCGGGAGATCTTGCCAGCAGATTGAACTGGCAAGATCAGCACACTGGCCATGGACTGTAAACAGGTTCGTTAACTTTTGTAGAAAGACCAGGCTGTCTTTCTTTGGCTTAATTAACTTAAGCCATACCCATACATCAACATCCTCTAGACAGAGGCTGTTGTTGCCATTCCCACGGATAGCAGGTGATACTCCCTCAGGGGAGTATCGTGCACAATGCATCCCTGAGATTGGGAGGTGTGTCATGCGCAATCTCAAGTGCTGGCGTTCGAGCCGCTAATTGATGCTCACGGTCAGCACACTTGATGATGGGGTGCTGCCCGACAGGGAAAATGTCACGCATGCAAGCGTAAGCTGCTCAATGAATTTTGGATTGTTGAGCTGGCAGGTGTCAGACCATGCTGTGGGTCAACGAATTGTTTACATCGCTGTGGGATGCAGTGCTTTGCCCAAAGGGTGGGGTAAAAATCCCATCTGCATTGCAGGCAGGTCGCCGATGAAGGGAGCAATACGAGCGTGCAGCGATGCTGGGTAGGGTGCCACCAGCATTCTCTGTTTAGATGTGGTCTTGTGACCGGATCGAGTAGGTCCTACTGGTGAAGCACCGGTAGTGGGTGTAGACAGACTCACTGAGTCCATCATCAAATCTGGCAGCGATGTCAGATCGATTATAGTTGGCGCTGATGGCGTCGACTTCATGGCGGATATTTTATCTGCCATTTCACGATTAATCTGCCTCTCTTTATCAAGGGCAGCATGAAGCATGTCGAGCTCTGAATTGAGCTCGTGTATGTCCTCCTTGTAGGAGGCTACCATGTCCTTAATAACAGGATGTGCCATTTCAGTGAGTAATGGTGGCCAGGCCACTTTTAATGCGCATTCAATGTCACACATTTGAGGGTCAATAAGCCACAGTTTTGCAGCTTGCAGCAAGTGCTGCATGTATGCATTGCACTCCTGGCAGGAGTCGCAATGGACGATTGCGATGGCGTCCTTGACGCCATGCACCATCCAGCTTTGCTCTTTTGGGAGCATAGTGAATTGCTCAGAGGCACTAAGGAGTGCCTCTGCTGAGTGAGGTATATGGGACACATCAGCATTCATGGGTAGTCTCGGTGATACACTGGCACTGGTGCGAGTGTGGAAGTGGATGGCAAAGAGCGTTTAAGCGGTGATAAAATTGTCACTTAAATTCAAGGCACGCGCACCCATAATGTCACGTGATAACTTCATGTGATGACATCACGTCACACGAATCGCCAACACGAACTGTGTTTGTGTCGAGTCCTTTTAATAAGGACTCAACTGTCCTCATTCTCATGCCTATGGGGCATGATTAGGAAGCTCTTGTGGCTTCCTAACTCCCCTTAGCTCTAGATAAGCATCTAGCGCTTCTAACTCTCTGCATGCAGAGAGTGGTTCCCAGGTGACTTCTCCTAATGTCCACCTTACTTGTAACTCCATATTGGAGTTACTAGTCCAGCGATGAGCCAGAATCTCATCTACGAACCATTCTGGTTCGTCCTCTTTCCCAAAGTCATACATATAATTTACATCATGAAGAGGAAATTGTTCATTGTCATTGGGTATATGCAGTCTGATTAGACTCGCATGAAACTTTGGGAGTATCCTCCTGGCCGTGAGCTCTGGAGGTAACTCAAGTTTCACTGTAGAAATGGAATTGTCCACTTCTATAACTGGATACGGCCCAATATAATTGGGCACTAACTTCTTTGCCCGTCCTTTAGGTAAGGACAGGTTCTTTGTAGACAGATATACTAGCTTTCCAATTTTGTACATTGTTCCTTGATGGTGTCTGATATTAGCAGTATCTGTCTGCTGTACTCAGCTCGCGATGATTGCATCGTGAGCATCAATCAGGTTCCACAATGCTTGTTGTGCGAACTGCCGTACTCTTCTGAATGTAGTATCCACTGATAGTACCTGCCTGATATGGGGCAAGTATCCACTGTTCAATTCGAATGGTGCATATCCTGTGGTCGCGCTGACTGAGCTGTTCAGTGCAAACTCTACCATTGGGCATTTCTCGGCCCAATCCTTCTGATCACTCTGCACTACCGTGCAGAGTATTTGCCCTACAGAACAATTTGCTCATTCTGTCGCTCCATCCATCTGCGGGTGGAATGCTGTGGACATGAGCAGCTTTGTGCCCATTATACGCTGCAATTCCCTCCGGAATATGGAGGTGAATTTGGAGTCGTGATCTGATATGATCGACTCAGGTACTCCATGCAAGCATACTATCTCTTTGAGGTATAACCACACGACTTGTCGCGCAGTCACTCTCGTCATAGTTGGCACTAAATGCACCATAGACGTGAGTCTGTCAATCATGACTAGTAAATAGTCGTGACCCTTTGATTCTGGCAATGGACCAACAAAGTCCATTCCGATAGACTGCCATGGTCTATCAGGTATCGGCAGGGTATGCAATAACCCTGCTGGTTGTCTATTGTCCTTCTTTGCAGCCTGACAGGCTGAACAGGATCCACAGAATGACTCTATGTCAGCTGCCATTCCTGACCACCAGTATGATCACCTGATGTACTTGTTGGTTTTGAATTGCCCAAAGTGGCCAACTACTCTATGTGCATGATCATAATTATCTTGACCATTCTCCTCCCCTTGGAAAAAACTTCCTGGGGAAGACACACTACGTCTTTATTGAACTGGTTCTTTGTCCAAACCAGTCCGTTTCTCACCCCAAATTGAGGGTGAGCCTCAGGATTTGCCAATACTTTCTTAAGTATTGGATCTGTTCCATAGCCATTGGCTACAGCTCATTTTAGGTCAAACTCATGTTCTACGTGTGAATGTAGACTCTCTGAGTCTGCACCCGACACTGTAACTAGTACATCGTCCTTCTCATTCCCTTCCACCTGTGTGGAAGGTTCTTCCCCTGCTTGTTTCATCTGCTGGGTGACTTTCACCCTGCTTGTCATTCTCATAGTAGTGCGACAGACAGTCAGCTACCTTCTTCTCCACCCCCGGTACATGTACCGTGGTATAGTTGAATCTGGAGAGAAATTCCCACCAGCGCACCTGTCTGTCTGACAGATGCTGTTGTGTCTCGAAGTATTCGAGACCTTTGTTATCTGTCACCAGTGTGAACTGGCGACCTAGCAGCTTAGACTTGGAACCATTGGTCACAACCCAAATGGGTTCTGAACTAGCATGATTTATAGGCTTCAAAATTGGAGCCTTACATGCTAGTGCTTTGATGTTTTAAAAACACGTATCCATCAAGGGCATCCATTGAAATGTCCTATTGTTGCGCACACTTCCTGATAAGGGAGTTATATACACCATCAAATCTGGGATATATGGTGCCAGATACTGCACAAGTCCCAGAAATCGCTGGACATCGTTAAATGTTCAAGGTCTTCTCCAACCTCAAACCTTCTCCATTTTATCCGCATCAGCATGTATGCCCTTGTCATCTATTATGTGACCAAGGCATTCCATGCGAGGCAAATACACATTGATCTTAGATCGATTTCTGCTGAGGAACAAATGTGCCTCACGTAAAATATCAAACACCATTTGAAGGTGTTTTTCATGCTCTTCTATAGAGCTTGAATAAATGAATATATTGTCCAAGTATATGTGGACTGATCGACCAATTTGGTTATGAAAAATCAATGTTATGAGACATTGAAATGTAGATGGTGCATTACAGTCGCCAATCTGCATAACCCAGCTTTTGAATGTACCGAATATGGTCGCAAAAGCCATCTTGTTGACGTCCTCCTCAACTACCAATATTTGTTTGTACGTGTCGGACATGTCAAGCTTGGATCAATACACAGCACGAGCTACATCATGCTGGATTGTATCCTGGTCTGGAAAGGGTGTAATGTCCTTCACCGTGTTGTCATTGCATAGACATAGGTCTATCACTGTTCTGAGCTTTCCGTTTTTCTTTGGAATGCATAGTGCTGGCGCTGCAGAATGTACAGACACTGATACCCACCAACCAGTGGTGGTATACTGGTCAACTTTGTCAATCAGTTCATTTCAAAGTGCTTCCAGGCACTTTGGTAACCGATAATGAAACTGTTTGGTTTCATCCACGAACTGAATTTCGTGGTTGATCTCCCTCCAAGGAGGAAGTTCTAATGGCACACCTCTGAAGAGGTCTGCGTACTCTAGCTCCCATCTTTCCCTTAGTTTGGGAAAGTCATCCGCCGTCAATAACGGTTGCTTGATGCCAGTACATCCTTCAGTAATCCCGTTGGTACATTGGTCAAGTAGCCCAACGTCAATGTTTCTTTGGTTTTCTTTCCATTTTCCCTTGTCTCGCCTCCCATCTGGCAAGCTCGTCGATGGCTCTATGTGCAACGAAGAGCCATTCGTGAGTCACAGTTTGTGGCTCACCAGTTTGGGCTTAAGACTCACGATTTGAGTCTTGCATTCAGCTGGGTTTTTATAGTCCAGCTGCTCTTCCCAAGCATTCACATGGTTTGGAATTACTTCCTTTCCCATACGGATGCATCCCTTGTCTCTAAAGTCGAGGGATATCTCTAATTTACGTAGGAATGGTGTTCCTAGTATTGCGTTGTAATAGTCTATGTTCACTATATCGAAGTATTCCTCGATATCATGCTCACCAAAGTGGATGTTGGTGTGCATTCCATAGTTGATGGTTGACTTACTGCCAACACATGCTAGCTGTAGACCAATTGGACATTTGAGTTCGAACGTCTTAATGCCTACAGCATGTATGAAATCTGGAGAGAGCATAACCCCCTCACACCTGCTGTCTAGTAGACAGTGGGCTCTGACTCCACCAATCTCCCAATACCCAGAGATTGTTTGGTTGTCTATACGCACCCATTTGGGGCATGTCTTATCCCACAGTCTGAACCAATGATCATAGACAGGCTCAATGGCCCTGTCTAAGACTCCCACCTGGATGCGGAAGTCATTGTTTCGACTTAAACCACCACTGATTGTGGTAGTTGGTGTCTGTGCCACATATATGTGCCACCTTTCTTCATACGATCCTCCTAGCAGATGTACTCCGTCCGGTCGATATGAGCTTTGCCTTCTCATATTGTTGTCATCATCCCATTGATAAGGCATAAGCTCTGACTGGTAATCAGTGAGTAGTTCGCCAATTTCATTCTCATGGTTGTCCTGGATGTCCATTCACTCATCTAGTTTGCCACCTTGTGGCTCCTCCTCCCCTTCTTGAGCACTCCATGAGTGCTCAACCACTTCTTCCAGCCGTGCACCTGCTATGCACAGTTTATTCTTCCACTGTGGGCAATTTGGCTTGATATGCCCAACCTGTCCACACTCGTAGCATGTCATATCTGTGCTATGTCCTTGACCCCCTGAACCTCCAGAAGGTTTTTGTGAAGGACGAGAAGCGACAGGAGCTCCAGCTCCAGCTCTCTGCGTAGCCTGTACCCCTGTTTGGGGTACACTCGGCCTCGTTTCTGCTTGAGGTCGAGCGTTCGGCGGATGATATATCATCTGCTTTGTGGTAGAACGGCTTCCTGTATTGGGAGCTCAAGACGAGCTCAGCACAGCCTGATTTCGACTAGTTGTCAAAGTTGGCTTTGCCTGCAGGTGCAAAGCTTGTATTGTTGTCATCATCCCATTGATAAGGCATGAGCTCTGACTGGTATTCAGCAACTAGTTCACTGACTTCGTTCTCATGGTTGTCCTGGACGTCCATTCACTCGTCTAGTTTGCCACTTTGTGGCTCCTCCTCCCCTTCTTGAGCACTCCCTGAGTGCTCAACCACTTCTTCCAGCCGTGCACCTGCTATGCACGGTTTATTCTTCCACTGTGGGCAATTCAGCTTGATATGCCCAACCTGTCCACACTTGTAGCACGTCATCTCTGTGCTACGTCCTTGACCCCCTGAACCTCAAGAAGGTTTTTGTGAAGGACGAGAAGCAACAGGAGCTCCAGCTCCAGCTCTCTGCGTAGCCTGTACCCCTGTTTGGTGTACGCTTGGCCTTGTTTCCACTTGAGGTTGAGTGTTCGGTGGACAATATATTGTCCGCTTTGTGGTAGAACGGCTTCCTGTACTGGGAGCTCGAGATGAGCTCAGCACAGCCTGATTTCGACTAGTTGTCGAAGTTGGCTTTGCCTGTGGCATGTGAGCGCTGCTAGGCTCCGTCTTACACGACCCAATGTCATATCAAGACACATCCTCTACAGCCTTTGCAGCTTCATATAACTCAGTTATTGAACTGAATTCTGTTGTGTAGCCTAATGTTAAGACTTCATGATGCAGCACTTCTCGAAGTGCTGCTATGAACTATTTGCAGATTGTATACTCATCCGGCGGATGTATCATCTGCGCTGCATACTTTGTAATATCATTCAGTCATTCCTGAATGGTTCTGGTCCCTTGCACAATTGTGTCAAACTTATTCAACACATGCCTGTGCATGAGTGCATGAAGGAACCACTGTTGTAACCCAGCGATTGCACTTTCCAGGGTCCAGTCGATTACAACTCAATCATGACGCTCGATATTTCAAGTGTACCACTCCAATGCCTCACCCTTGAGGTGAGTGCCTAAATAGTTTAATTGGAGTTCCATGCTGGATGGTCCCAATAGACTATTCATGCCTAGCCATCTCAGGATCCCTGAGATAAAGTTCTCGAATTCTTCGAGATCTGCTTTTCCAGCATATTCTGCTGGGTGAGGTAGTTTTACTCTGGCTTTGACAAGCATGGATTTGTCTGGCTTGCTGCTCTTGTGTTTCTCAAGGGCAGCTTGCACCATCTTTGCGACTCCATCTACATACGTAGACGGATTTCCTCCTACCTCCTGGATCCTCCATTCAGGATCAATGACTGCTAGTGATACTGCACATGGTATCACTTGTATCTGCCTGTGCAGCCAGGGGACATGAGTATCCATGTCCTGCTGCACTGGTGGATCGACGATGTCTTTGTCAATCTGATACAATGGTCAACGTTTGTCAGCCATTAAAAATGCATCCCTCAGTCTATAACTGCTACTGAGGACAGATAGAGCCACCCATGCTGACTTGATCAGTTTATCGAAGGCCTCGCCTTTGAGCCCAGCAGTATATGCCTCTTTGACTAGTTTATCCATGTGTTTAGCACGGATGTTTTGGAAACTGTGAACTCAGAACTAAACGTTGGTGTAAGGTACACAATCAAGTTTAGTCTAGCCACTGATAGTGTTCAAGGGGATATCAACCAAAGACTATTTTAACGGAGAACCCAATTAAGAGATTCTACTCCGGTGTTCAAATAACACTATTACTTTGCAGTAACAATGCAATTCAAAGCACTTGTAGCAAGGCTACTAGTCTGGTCAAGATAATACTTGAAACTATGAGGGAGAGCGTACAGGGTTCCAATGCTTTGTTTTTATATGCAATATGGGAAAAGCAGACTTGGACGACTAGGCTCAAGGTCGCAACAATTGAATGGCTGTTCAACTGAAGGACTAAAAGGATAGCCAAGAAACAAGGAGCGAAGGGACAAGACCAACAACAACAAGTTAAAACTAACTTGAAAGTTGATAAAGTCAACACTAACAAACTAGTTTAACCAGGCAAAGGCCCTACAAACAACAGTGCCCAGATAAGATAGAGTGTGGTAGCTTTGTGCTGACACAAGCTAGTAATCAAGCTAAGGCCCTACAAGCAACAGAGCTTGATTAGATAGAAAGTGTACACACCCCAACACTAGTTATTTGATTAGACTTAGGCCCTACAAGCAACAAAGGCTAATCGAATAGTAGTGGGGTTGTTACCAACACAAGCTATTAATTTAACTTTGGCCTACAAGCAACAAAGCTTCAATTAATTAGAAGTGATGATACCCAACACAAGCCAGCAGTTGATATTTGGCCTACAAGCAACAAAGTGTCAACTAGATGGAAAGTGGTGGTTTGCTTACACAAGCTAGTAGTCTTTAACTCTGGTCTTACAAACTACAGAGCTCCAACTAAAGCAGCGAAAAGCTGAAGAGATTGTGCTTCACCCCTGCAAGGTGAGAGGCAGACTGAAAGAGGCTCCTACAGAGTTTTTCAGCTAGGTCAAGTTCTTCAGGCTTGAACTGATCTGATAGAAAGACTCAGGCTTCAGGCAGAAGTGGGGTGTGAAATGTGTGTGTGTGATTGCTTTTTGCAAGGCTACCTAGAGCTATACTTATAGCTTTACATCTGAGACACCCTAGACGCTTTAGGAAGGTCTAACAATAGAATGGGAAGCTGCTGGAAGGTTCTGGCAGCTGCCATATATGGTTAGAATCTTCCAGAAGCTTCTACACTATTAATATGAAGCTAACTATTGGCTAGAGACGACTATGATGTCACTAAATTACTGACTCATGAATAACTATGATGCTGAAATGATATCATAGCATTCAGGCTCAGATTTGGGGTTGTAGTGACGTCATAATGTCTCTAGCTAATTAATATTGGATGATAAATAAGAAGTCACCTGCTGTGGAGCTAATTAATGATCCTGCTGACCAATGAGTTGGCTTACCCTCAGCTGCTGAGTTACAATAATGGTAATTATTGGTCAGTAGCTGAGTTGAAGCTGAGTTACTGATTTGGCAAGTATTAGGTCAGCGACCCAAGTTGTGGACTCTTGTGGATCATTAATAGTGAACCCAGCAGCAGTGACAAGGAATAGAAATATAAAGAGAACCACTGATCAGAAACACTTGGAACCCTATAGGCAGATTCTTGAGACTATAAGTACATTATAGGGATCCATAACAACGGAGTTCTAGTGCACGGTGCTTGCATCGCGCTGCCTTATGTTCAATCCTATCCCAGTGATTGAACTCACATTCAGGACTAACATGGGTGCTAGTCGTGGTACTGACACTATCGGTGTCAGACTTCATCATCTCCCACAGTGACTGTTGGGTCACTGCTTTGAGCACTTCTTGCTCATCATAAGTTTTTTTTTGATCTGCGAATTCCTTTGCAGATATTTTCTCTATCACAAGGCTCTAGCTCGCGATCTGTCTCCTCCTCCTCAGTACACTGGCATGTACTGACACTGTCTTGTTCTATCGTGGCACCAGGTTCTCAAGGACCACTTCTAGTGCTCAGACCAGATGGAGGTGGCATCCTCTGTCTGTCTCGCTTCCAGCGAGCCCCCTCTGCTTTGCGGTCAACTTCACGATCCCTATTGGGATTGTTGCCACGCTCGGGGGCCTTTCCTCACAAAGGTCCTTGTACTTCCTCCTCCAGGGACTGTATTAACAGTTCCATACCATCTCCTAGTGTTTGGAGTTGGTTTGCAGCGTCGTCCACTGCACAAGCTGTCTCAGCCACTCGCTGGCTCACTTCACACGTAGTGTCTACGTGTTTACAGCTCTCAAAGAGAGCTGTAATCATACGGGCAATGTGTCCGGTTGTACGTTCGTATCACCGGGTTTCTTTATCCCGGCGTGTTGACCCTTGCTCTATCGTCCCTGTTTGGGATGGTGAACTTTGCAATCTGCAATGTTCTTGGACATGTGGGAGCTGCAACATTTGCACCCCTGGCAAATTGTCCGTGTCGCTAGTCAGCAGCTCTCTCAACTCATTGAGAGACGATCATAACTTCGATCTAGTTGAAGTTATTTTAGTTCTCTTAATGGACGATATATCGTCTGTTGCTGATTCCTTTGGTGTGGATCTTCTTCGATCCACCAATACGAAGAAGATCCACCGATACTCGCTTTTGACTCCTAGAGTCGGAAGCTATGGGTGTCATAGTGATACAAGGACTAGCTATCCTTGTCGGTGTTCCCGTTTGCCTGTCCACGTTGTGGGCAGGCTGGGCAGGCTCAATTCTCCTGTCTGGGCCCTTGGCTGTGGCCCCAGACGTATCTGGATCCTCTCTGGATCTAGACGTTTGGCTTCGATTCCTTATCAACACCATAGATCTACAATCTATCAGCCACACTGTGGCATTCTTTCATTGATTTAGAAGAATAAACAGTAAACATTTTACTGTTTCCAAGAATTCTGGCAAGTGTTAAACTCGTCGGTTTGGGTCAAAAGATCGGTTTGATCTTTTTTGTTATTGCAGTGCTGCCAATAGCTTTGGCAGTCAAAAATGTGTAAGAATCTTATTGTTCACACTAAACAGACTGTGCCAATTTTTATTGGTGTCTGTGAGTTGTGTGGTTACAAGTAAGAATTATCTGCTTATCTAATTACTCGTGGACAACTGTATAGTTGTCCACTACCTACAGGTGCCCCTAGTGGGTGGCTTGTATAATACAACCCATAAGCCACTCTGGTGACTTATAATACCCTAATTAGTAGCATATATGCTACTGTAAGAATCTACCTTCTTACACCATAACAGGGTTGATGGTCCATAACAGTGGCAACTTGGTCCATAACAGGGTTGATACAGTCTGTAACAGTGGCAACTTGGTCCAGAACAGGTCAAGGCAGTTCATAACAGTGGCCACTTGGTCCAGAACAGGTCAAGGCAGTTCATAACAGTGGCCCACTTGGGTCCAGAACAGGTCAAGGCAGTTCATAACAGTGGCCACTTGGTCCAGAAACAGGTCAATGCAATCCGTAACAGGCCAATGCAATCTGTATCAGTGGGGAACATGGTCTGTATCAGTGGGAACGTGGTCCGTAACAGGCCAATGCAGTCCATAGCAGTGGCAACATGATCTGTAGCAGGGTCAATGACATCTGTAACAGGGTTGATATAGTCTGTAATAGTGGCAACTTGGTCTGTAACAGGCCAATGCAGTCCATAACAGTGGCAATATGATCTGTAACAGGTCAATGACATCCGTAACAGGGTTGATGGTCCATACTTGGTCCAGAATAGGTCAATACAGTCTGTAACAGTGGCAACTTGGTCTGTAACAGGCCAATGCAGTCCATAACAGTGGCAATATGATCTGTAACAGGGTCAATGACATCCGTAACAGTGTTGATGGTCCATACTTGGTCCAGAATAGGTCAATACAGTCTGTAACAGGGGCAACTTGGTCTGTAATAGGCCAATGCAGTCCATGACAGTGGCAATATGCTCCTGTAACAGGGTCAATGACATCTGTAATAGGGTTGATCCAGTCTATAACAATCTGTAACAGCAGCAACTTGATCCAGAACAGGGCAATGCAGTCTGTAACAGTGGCAACATGATTCATAACAGGTTCAAGGACATCTGCAACAGGGTTGATGCAGTCTGTAACAGTGGCAACATGATTTATAACAGGGTTGATGCAGTCTATAACAGTGGAAACTTGGTCTAACAGTGGCAACTTGGTGTGTAAGAAGGTGAATTTTATCTATAACATTTGTTGATATTATCCATAACAAAGGTCCATTTCATCTGTAACAGAGTGCACTTGATCCATCACAGCAAATTTCTTTTTTGGGGGGAAGAGGAAAATGGAACTTTGGAAAAAAAAAAAACAGGTTATGTGCCATAAGTGGGGCGTAAGTGGACATAACATAAATGTAAGAGAATGGAAGGAAAATAAGGGGTTGAATAAAATGGAACTTTGGAAAAAAAAAAAAAAAAGTTATGTGCCATAAGTGGGGTGGAAGTGGATGTAACGTAAATGGAAGAGAATGTAAGGAGAAGAAAAAGTTATGTGCCGTAAGTGGGTCGTAAGTGGACGTAACGTAAATGTAGAAGAATGTAAGGGTAAGGAGAATAAGCGGTTGATAAGCAGTATGTCAACCTCTTTTCTCTATCTCGGTTTTCTGACGTTTTAATTCTGCCACTAGCTTTTCGCTCCTTTTCAATTGATTTGTCCTCTTTTCCTTCACTCCTTTTCACCGACGTCAATCGTTGCACTGTTTACCCTTTGTTAACCACCCTCATTTGACCCTTTCTGCTATCCAATGCGCTTCATCGCCATCGCATCACCTTGCTGTCTCCGCCCCACTGTACGTTGAGACCTCTACGTTGAGACCTCTTTCGGGGTGTCCATGTTGCTGACTCCACTGGCTAGCTACTCTATCGCACGTCGAGCGAAAGATGGTGTCGGCGCTGTGATCCCAGCTTCGAACGACGTGGTTCAACATGATGACAATGAAGAGGAGGAACTGCGTGCGCGCCAGCTAGCCAACCTTTTTGTGCGAGAACCCTTTGTGAGTTTAATCCACTAGCCTCTTGTGCGCATTTCTCAATTTGTTGTTTCAGTTCGATGCGCCCGACGCCCTTTTCGCCCGTTCCGAGGCGGGCGGCAAGTCTGTTCCAGTTTATTTACTGCCTAAGTATACCAGGGTGGTCTCGATACCCGTACCTCCACAACCTGCGCCAGTTGTTCTCAAAGACAAGGAGCCTACGAAAAAAGATCCAAAACGACAGGATGCGAGGTGGGACGACGGGCAACTACCCCTCCCCGCACATGATTTGCAGCCCCATTTAGACGACGCGCACAAGTATCCTCCGCCGGAAAACAATAAATCCTGGACCGCACGCCAAGCGGTGGCACTAAAGAGACTCACCCAAAAAACGAAGACTTAACGTGGAAAGTGGGTAAGTGTGAGCTCACCCTTGCGACCCACAGGGGAAGCAGCGGGAAGACTCCATTCTAAATATTAATCCTCGGTTTTGCAGTTTGTTTGTTTTTTGTGCAAGGGATGTGTGCGTTGTTGGTGGAGCTTAGCGTGATTGCTCTCTGCTTTAGTAGTTTTGTACGTCTTTTTATTGTGCAGGATTGGATGCCTTTCCGTAAGGGAGTTAGAGCTTTAGAGCAGCTCTAAACCTACGGAGTCCTGGAGTGACCAGCTCCTTTTAGGCCAATTGGTACCTGGCTGTGGTCTGGCATGATGTCAGTTTCCCCGCCATCCCCTGCCACATCTTCCAAGTACGTTGTGCTTCCATTTAAGGTTAGTTGTTACGGTGTCCAGGACCAGCTAGCTAATTCCACGATGCGGGTGCCGGCAGAACCAAATATTGTTCCCACGTCTACTGGCAGCAGCACACCGACGCTATATGCTATCCTACAGTATCTGTAACTAACATTACGATAATCCTCCGGTGTCTTCAATTTCGCACTCCAAACACTGGCATCTTTTGCGAGTTGCAAACGCCTTGTTCCCAGGTCATCTACGGAGGTCTCGTTGATTGGATATGGTGCAGGTAAGCGGGAACCAGTCGGGATCAAACTGTCCAGTCAATGTTGACTTTCATCCTACTTATTTACTCGCTCGTAAGTGTCATAGCTCAAGGACGGCGGACTTATGCTTTCGACAGGGTACCCAGCCTACGTATGTCGAGCTTGTCATCCTGTTTCTTTTGAATCCCACCTAAAAAGGGACTAGACTTTGCGCAGAGATCGACAAGGAGATCTAAGTTGGAGCCGGCTCTGACCGTAGAACATGTCTGAAATGCCACTTGTGACTTGATCAGTCAGTCCCACCGTGAGCGAGCCCACCTAACATTTATCCTACAAGTCACAAACGGTGTGCAACAAGAGGTTTTACCTGCGTCTTCACGCCGGCGTCGGTCGATCCTACCGCGCGTTTAGGACAGTCAAACCCGTCACCTTGTTTCTGCGATCCGGTTCTAATCAGGCGACTCAAAGTTCCACTCATGTACATATTAATAGGCTGTATTGATTGAAGACACATTACTATACTCAGCTATGGTACTTGAAAATGGGAGGTGAGAGAACTCCGACGGAGATTACGGCGGCGACCGAAAGAGAAGGACGCACGACGACGACGACGGTGAGCATGTCGACATCACCGCTGTCATCACTGGGCTCTCCAGTGCCAGAGCCCATCCCCGTCCAGCCAGACCACTTCTACGGACAGTCTATGTCTGCTTCACCACACAGCGACAAGGGCTACCTCGACCCAGACGACGACCCGCTCGCCACCCGAGGCATCCCAGTCTTCAAGCCAGACATCGCTGCATTCAGCGACTTTGAAGGATTCATGAACAGAATCGAACCCTGGGGCATGAGGAGCGGCATCGTCAAGATTATTCCTCCTCCAGAGTGGTGCGCCTACCTCGTGTATTACGTGAGATTAACCCGTAACTCACACGTCTGTGGCCAGGTCCGCGGTGCTGCCGTCGGCTGTCCCGCAGCTCTCTAATGTCAAGCTACGCAATCCTATCGAGCAGCAGATGCTCGGACGTGGTGGCCTGTTTCGGCAGCAGAACATGGAGAAGCGAAGGGTCATGAGCGTCAGGGAATGGGCGGAGCTTTGCGCCAAAGATGATCTGCGTGCACCGACTATTCAGGAGGCGCAGGGTGGCAGACGTTATTCTGTGAATGTCCCATCCAGCCGCAGGAGACGCGCTCGTGCTCCGGCCACACTTGGTGAACCTCAAAATGAGAGTGAAAACGGGAACGAGAATGAGAACGAGAACGAGAACGAGAACGGGGACGAGAATGATGGGAAGAACGAGAACAAGAACGGGAACGAGAATGGGAACAGAGACGTAAATGAGAATGAGAACGACGTCTGCGTATACGACGACGGCGCACGTGAGCAAAGCGTCGATGGCGACGGCGACACGTCAATGCAAGACAACGACGATACGAAACCCAGCACACCCTCCGCCGACCCCGCCGCGTCTCTCCCTACCCCTCCACACACAACCAGCCCCTCCGACCCCACCCCACCCGAAGAGGCGAGCACCTCCACCCCTGCAAAGCGCACAGCTGCAGAACGCAAAGAGGCAAAGGAAGCCCTCGACACTGCCTTTCTCGCCTCGTTCGAGCCGCACAAGCACTGGCTTCCCCAGGGCATGACTGCCGCAGACTATACTCCAGAGTTCTGCCGCGTCCTCGAACGCCTCTACTGGCGCAATTGCAGCTTGGGGCGCGCACCATGGTACGGCGCCGACATGAAAGGTGCGGCGTTTCGTCTATGTACGCCCATACTAGCTCACTGATCGCGTTGCCCAGGCTCGCTGTTTACGGACGAAACAAAGCACTGGAACGTCGCCGAGCTACCGTCGGTCCTTACCCGCCTCCTGGGCAGCGACTCCAAGATCTCAGGCGTCAACACGCCCTACCTCTACTTCGGCATGTGGCGTGCAACATTTGCGTGGCACGTTGAGGACATGGATCTCTTTTCAATCAACTACATACACTTCGGAAGTCCGAAACAGTAAGTCGTGCGTTTGTCTACTATGCTACACTGACGAGCCTCTTCGCGTGTTCTAGCTGGTATGCTGTCCCTCAAGGACGCGCGCAAGCCCTTGAAACCACTATGAAAGGTAGGTATCGACACACCTCCCCATCCTGCCTACTCATCCCGCCCAGGTTACTTCCCCACCGACAACACGACCTGCCCCCAATTCCTTCGTCACAAATCCTTCCTCGCCTCCCCCACCCTCCTGTCCCAATCTTCCGTCCGCCCCAACGTCCTCGTCCAGCACGCCGGCGAGTTCGTCGTCACCTTCCCGCGCGGCTATCACGCCGGCTTCAACCTCGGCTTCAACTGCGCCGAGAGCGTCAACTTTGCACTTGAGAGCTGGATCGAGCTAGGGCTGCGCGCCGCGTTCTGCGCGTGCGAGGCGGACTCGGTGCGGATCGACGTCAGGGGGCTCATCGAAGCTAGGGAGCGGGAGAAGAACACGGGGGCCCAGGCGCAGCTTGCGGGACCGAGTCCCAGTCGGAAGCGGAAGGTGGAGGTTGTGACTGATGGTGTGGAGGATATCGGAAAGCCGAAGCGGCCCAAGGTCGCCAAGGCCCTTCCTGCATCGCCAGAGTCCAACGCGCCACAACAGCCGCAAGGTAGGCCTGCTGCTAAGCCGAAGCCAAGGCCGAAGCCACCCGCGGCGGATTTGGATGCGGGTCTGGCATTCCCGTGTTGTTTGTGTGCGTCGACGGTGATGGAAGGGCTGTTGCGTGTACAGGATGCGCCTATGTCGTTTAGTGGCGTAGCTAAGCCGAACGATGGGGTGTGGCGCGCGCACGAGGCATGTGCGAGGGTCATTCCGGAGACGTGGGTGGATGAGGTGTCGATGGATGGTGGGCCAGAGAAGGAGAAGGTCGTGTGGGGAGTAGATGGGATCGTCAAGGATCGCTGGATGCTGGTGCGTCCTTTTGCCTCACGTCTCATGGCGTTGTGCATTGACTTTGTGTTGCGTGCAGAAATGCTCGGCGTGCTCACGCCCGCGGTTTAAAGCGCATGGTGCGCCTATCCAGTGCACGAAAGGCAAGTGTTCGAAGGCTTTCCATGTCAGCTGTGCGGCCGGCGGGGCGGCGAGTGGCGTGGCGTATCGTGTACTGGAGGAGGTTGAGAAGGAGGTCGTCTTAGTGGATGAAGTGCAAGCAGCCCTGCCTGTACCTGCACCCACACCCACACCCGCACACGCGCCTGTACCTAAGTCGCTGCCGCCGCCCATGATGGCCACGACGACGAACGCAATGGATGTGGATGCGAACCAGGTCCCGCTTCTACCCTCTGCTTCTGCCGTCCCGCCTATACAGGCGCCCATATCGGGCGTACCTCCTCCAACCGCGCCTCCAACAGGTCCACGTGTTATCAAGACCATTAAAAAAGATCTCGTCGAGGTGCTATGTTCGCAGCACAATCCGGTACGTCCCTATTCGTTGTTATGCATCCATCGCGATACTGATACATCCATGGCCGCTAAGGTCATTATTGCGCAGAAGAAGGCGAACAAGGATGAGAAGGTGCGCGCGGATCTCGGTGCGCTGTCTGAGATGAGCCGCATACGTATTCGGAACTCGTCTGGCGTGTTTGAGGTGTCGCTTGTGAAGGTATGTTGGACTGTGTTCCCTTGTCATGTAGAGGAAGTGCTGACGGGCGCTCGTGTGCGTGTAGGTGCACACGGAGCGAGGTACGGTGGAGGTGTTGTGGGATGGTGGGCAGAAGAGGGAGTTTAGGTGGGGGAGTATCGTGTGGGGGTCGGATGGGCAGATGACAGGCAGTAAGCCAACTGCGGAAGGTACGGCCATGTCCGTGTATTCTATTCGTTCTTCCCTCACCTGTTGTATAGAACTCGCCAAGCGGCCTCCTCCCGCACTTTCAATCCTCGCCACAACCACAACGGCGCCAACAATCCCACCCTTGCGTGCGCCGGTAGCGGCCCCCACGCACCAACAGTATAACCCCTATTCCCAGCCTACGCATGCGCCCTACCCCTACGTCTTCCCTACCGACCAGCGCCAAAGCCAACAAGCAGGTCCGTCGCGTACGCCACCGACGTACCAGGGCATGGGACAGTTCCGCGTGCAGCCCCAGCCCTTGCCGGCCACGGCGCAGCCGTGGTCGCAGAAATCCCAACAACAGTATCCTTCTCAGACGCACCAAGCGCCACAGTGGAACCCGTCCACGAATACGTACACATATGCATCGCCGTACCCTGGGTACTACGCAAATCCTTACTATGCACAACATGCGCAGACGCAGCCTGTTGGTGTACCTACGCCCACCCCCGCCAATCTCCCCACATCGTCGTCATCATCGTCAGCATCTTCCGCGTCAACCCCTGCGCCTGCGCCTGCGACTGCGACTGCGACTGCGACTGTGCCTGCATCGTATTCCTCTACCAGTCACCCACAACCCTTTCCCCGCGTGACAGCAGCAGCGTCGCCATACAACACTGCACAGGCTGCGTCGTACGCGGGGTATTATGCGCGCACGCCGTACCTCCCCCTTGCACCGCGGCCCGGATCGGGGTCGGGGGTAGGGTCTTCCGGAGGTGTGCAGCAGACACAGCCGGCAACGTCGGGGATACGAGCGTCTACGGGATCGGGTGGCGCCGCGGCATCTGCTCAGGCGCATTACGCACCTGCACAACGTGTGGCGCCGGCTCCCGTCCCTAGCCCTGCCACTGCTGCAGCCCCAGTGTCGTCGTCCCTTCCGCCGCAACCACAGCTTCCAAGCGCACCGTCATCTTAGCACGTGATGCCTTTGCGATTCCTCTCTTCTTCCGTCCGCGACGTTGATCATTATTCGGCTTTTTCGGAACATCTTTCACTCTTCTAACCTCGGTTTTTCTTGGGACCGCACTCTGTTCTTGGAGGGCCCCATGTCATTACATCCTGTTTCGCCCCGTCCTCTTCTCAATCACAACCCCACTCTTCTTCAAGACAATTCGTAGTATATATGTATTATACGATATTCAGTGCCTGGGTTAATACATCCGCTGAGGCTAGCCGTTATGGGAGACTACGGGTACAGCGTCCATGGCTCATATGCCTAAGTACAAGACACGACTCATTTGTCGTGTTGTAATGGGACATCTTCGTTCCCTCACACCTTCAGATGCTCTGTGGGCCTGTAGCTTGCAACTTTTCAGGATATATTTGTACATGGATAAGATACATACAATAGATATCCAGGCTCGCACCTTAAATAACAAAGCAAACCCACAGCATTTTATTGTTGGGAATGCCTCAATCAGTCCTTTCCCAAACACCATCTGGCACCTCACGAGTCGCGTCACATCCTCCAACCCACACACAACACACCAACCATTCAAAAATCACACCACATGAATCCTACCCATGCTCACCAGCCAAATGAATCAAGCAGCAACGTGATGTAATAAAGTTGCACGTAACTGCGTGTTTTATGCCATATTATACAACGTGCGCTAGATGCAGATAAGGAAGAAAAATGAGCGTGAAAGTAATAAAGTGGCGAATGGCGGCGTGAATGTACAATGGCACCCGGTGAGGCTAGCAACCAGGTTTCTAAGAGCGTGAAGAGGCAATGGGCAAGGCGGTCGTGAGGAAGCGTCCAGGGTATGTGGTTGGCACGGGTGTGCGTGTGCGGGAGAAAGGAATAAGGGGGAAGAGTGCCTGTATCCGTGCCTGCACATACGGCTCCATCCTCAGGAAAAAAAAACATCTCATATCCAACTCAAACTACTCGATGGGCGCTCATTACCAATCGACCTCGCGCGCCCGTGGGAGGGCGACGGCGATGCGGCGCGCGATGGGGAGGTGGAAGGGGATCTCGTGCGGTCGAAGGATGGTGACCCTACGAGGTATGGAGACGGAAATCCCGCACGATAAGGGGAGGGTGATTCCGCGCCGTATGGCGAAGGGGGTCCTGCGCGCGGGGACGAAGCTGATCCGACATAGTACTCTAATGGGGACTCCACATCCGGACTAGACGGAGACGCAGGGCGATATGGCGACGGGCTGGATCGCGATCCTGAGCGTGAAATACTGCTTGGCCGCGAGCGCAGACTACTGGCCGACGCGGATCGCGCGTGTGCCTGTGTGTGTGTAGAGGCAGGCGCTGCAACAGGAACGGGGGCAGTGAATGGAGATCGGGGTGAGAGGGGCAACGCATGCTGTACGGCGACGGAGACCCCAGGGAGGCCCATATTGTCGTACTCGGCGGGGCGAACTTGGCGGCCTGCTTGACCGCCGTCGAGGATGGAGGCCCCGTAGGAGTTGGAGTAAAAGGAAGAGGATCGTGAGGAGGCAGAGTTATGCGCGTTCTTGCTGTCGTGGCCATCTGCCCGCTTTTCGAGATCGATATCCTCGTATTGTTCCTCTGTAAGCGTCTCCATGTGCGGCACGTACGCCTCCGGACCGCCCCGCCTCCCGTACTGGAAATCCCCACGTTCCTCGCTACCCACCTGGAAACTCTCTATCCCCTGCTCATACACATTGTCTATTGACTTGTTGGAGCTAAACGAGGAGACAGTAGGCACAGGCGGAACGGGGCGGGTTGTGGAGTAGAGGATGGCGTTTATGAGACCGCTAAGGACGAAGACCGTATCAGCGAATATGGTCATGCCGAAAGGGACGGATTTGCCGAATATTTCGGCCCAGCGGCAGGCAGCGATGGGGAGAACGAGGACAATGTAAATGACGGGATAGCTGGGGAGGAATGAGTGAGTGGGTTAAGGGTAGATGAAGGCCGGGGGGTGGACGCACAGAAGCATACGCTTGCCGATGCGCTCGATCTGTGGGTCGCCCATGCCGGCGACGTTCTGCCACGGCTGCTGAGCGTGCACGAGTCTGTAGCGGAAGCGGGAGCGGCGCGGGGCGGTAGGGCTCCTGTCAGGATCGGACTCGTCCACGTCGATGATGTTGCCGCGGAGACGGAGGAAGATGATGACATAGAGGATGCCGGAGATGGTGGCTGTCAAGAACATCTGGAGCGGGACAACGTTAACGGATGATGGAAGAAACTTGAAGCAAGGGCGCTACGGACGAAAAAGTATTCCATCATGAACTGGGCGAGTCTGTACTCATCGGTGATCCAGCACCAGTAGCCACTGACACCCCAGAAGGGACCACCTGCGACGGTCTGCACCACGCCAGGCCCGAGGACAAGATTGACGCCAACGACGACCCAGACGCCGCCCAGCGTGGTGTAGAAGACCCAGGTTGGGGCATTGAAGCGGAGGAAGACGACGCAGAACGTGTGGAAGGCAATGACCATGGTCCAGAGGGCGGTGGAGACGTTGCCGGCGTTCTTGAGGGCGCCCTGGGCAGCGCAGAAGGTGCCGGCGGTGACTGCGTGGAGGGCGATCCAGCGGGCGGAGAGGAGGGAGCCTATGGCCTGGATGGCTTCGGCGAGGACGAGGGAGAGGAAGTAGGCGCCGAGGTGGGAGCGGAGGAAGGCGTGCGAGTTATGGTAGGAGGTGATCTGGGAGGGTGGCAGCGGTGAGCGAGTGCAGAAGCAACTGAGAGAGGCAGACGCACGATAATGGCTGCGATCATGTAGAGCACGGCGAAGAAGGAGATGGTCGCGGCGACGACAAGGACCTGTGCACGCGGGTCAGCCGGGGAGGCGTAGACAGACGAGGAAGCACATACCGAGACACCAGCCACAGCCGCGGGAGAATAGGTCTGCTCAACCCAGCTCTGGGGGCCGTTCACGCTCATCAGCTGCGAAGCCATGCGGTCCTGCGCACGGTCCGAAAGGGAAAGGTAATGCAGAAAACGAAGAAAGGCAATTAAAGACGCAGACCAGCTGCGAGCAGGGAGGAATTAGGAAGTATAGGGGAGGGTGGCCAGCACAACGAGGAGGGGGGAGGCAGGAGGGAGTAACCTGGAGTAACACTGGATAACGGAGTTCGTCAGAGCATTCGTCAGAGCACCGGTACTGCTGTGCCGTCCTAGGATACCATCCTATTCCTAACGGGGGACGTCACATGATCGGAATTCCGGGATGCGAACCCGCCGTGGAGAACCGAGTGCAGAACACTCTCAGAGAACTGGAGAACCGTTATAGACTGTTCATCCCCGTGAAGACTCCGTGCGGCCATGGATGCCCGTGTCGAGCTGTAGGCTGCTGCACCCACTGCTCAGCTCTGCTCAGTCGGTTCAGCCACGATTTGATCGCTGGCGCTGACGACTACTTTCAACCACGTTCGTCATCCGTTTATGTGAAAGACGCCGAAACTGCACGTGTACATTGACCAGGTAAGCTCTGCATATGTCGGACATCAACCTCGCTGGATTCAGTGGGCGCACTCAACCTCCAAATCCCGCATGGAAAATCCCTCTGTCAGCACCAAAAAAAAAACATTCGGCCCGTAATTTCTTATAACCCATTGAATAATGACGGGCGCAAGGGTTTGTTCTTATACGGGCACGAATCAAGAAGAGTTACAGTACTTGCTGCCACCTCACTCACTGTACACCTGCCCAAAGGCTCAGATCCCCTGCACCGGTGGCAACTTGTAATGCCCATACTCAAAGTCATGCAAAGCGAGGAGGGCTGCTTTAGGGCCTCCGATGAAGCTGTGGGGAGTCAGTTTAGATTTTGTTTAGTTGAGTTCATGACTGTTGACAAGCACCAGCTGTTTGATGTGCATACTTCCAGTGATGCCATATCTCCATATACTCTGGTATAACCTACCACTTAGTAAATGTTTATGCATTGTCATGCTGCTATAAGGGCAACCTCCAGGGGAAGTGGAATATCACACTGAACACTGGCAGATGGGAATCCAAAGTATATAAGTTCAAGGAAGGCTACAGGCAAGGATACATACCTGGCAGATGGGAATCCAAAGAGAAAAGCCTAAGGACTCCCACTGCCAAGGTGACTACTAATGAAGGAAAGTCTCTGAACTGACTGAACGTTTTGGGCACTTAAAACAGAAGGCACATGACCTATGACGTAGCCCAGGTAGATTCCAACTTGCACACATACGTGGGTGCTTAAATCGTGAATAGAAGTGCCAGCTGTAGAAGTGAGTAGGAAGGAGGAGGGGGGGAAGGAAATGGGAATATTAGATAGAAACAACAGCGAGAAAAGAGAGATAAAAGGGAAATGGGGACAGAAGAGGTGAACATAAATAAGAGAGAAGAATAGGAGAAGGAGAATAAAAAGAAGAATATGAGGGGTTCCCCTTGCATCACCCCCCTTTTAGAGTGTGACGTCCTGACACACTAAGACATACTGGAGGGACAGGTGTTTTTTGACAGAAGGTGTCGAAATCAGCAGCACAAATGCAACGAGGGGCACCAGGATGGAGGAGGTGGAAGTTGGCAATGAGGTCTGGGGCTGCTAAATCTGTCTCAGGAATCCACTCATCATGCTCATACCCATAACCCTTCCACCTGACCTTGTATTTGAGTTTCCCACAGTGGAATTGACTGTCCAAAACCTGTTCAACCTCATAATGCTTGTCTTCCCCTACAAGGACTGAGGGAGGTGGGGGTTGAGCAGGAATGGAGTTTGGAGGGCCTGGGAGGAGCTTCACCACAGGGAAGACAGGGCAGAGGCGACTCATAGAGAAGATGGTAAGCATTGGAGCCGACCTTGTGTTCCACCAGGAATGGGCCTAGATTCTGATGTGACAATTTCTTAGAGGGGCGAGTGGTGCTAATATCGCTTGCATCTAGGAAGACTTTGTCACCAGGAACAAAGGTAGGGGCTGGCTCACGACAACGATTATAGTACCAAGCCATATCCTCTTTTGCCTTGACAAGGGCAGCTCAGGCTTCAGACAGGGAGTCAGCCATTCATGGTTTGAACTCATTCACAGCTTCTCTCCAAGATGGCTGCTGGTGAGGTTCAAAGCCCATGCGTGGGTGGTGACCAGAGTCAAGCATGAAGGGAGTCTCTTTTGTGGATGAGTGAACATGGTTGTTGTAATGGAACTCTGCAAGGGGTAGGAGGTCATCCCAGTCATCCTGTCGCTCGTTCACACATAGATGGAGGTATTGCTCCAGCTCTTGGTTGACACATTCTGTCTGTCCATCAGTTTGTGGGTGATATGCAGTGGAGGCAGCCAGCCACCTCGATACCCAGAAGTCTGTATAGTGTTAGAACCCAGATTCATTCTCAGCTTTTCCGCTTTTCTCTGACATATTCCAAATTGCATTTCGGACTTCCTCCACCCATTTTTGCTTATCTCCATCCCATCTATATTTAGTCATTTTCATCAAAGATCTACATCCTCGGTCTTAGGTCCATATTTACTTCTACCCTGATCCCATTTTTGCTCCGTTTCGGATTTCCATGTTTGTATCTTGCCAATTCGGATTACATCAATTCGTTATATACAACTCCTCCATGTACTTGTTAACCAGTTCAAATATTGACCCACCTTGACTCGACAACTTCTTTCCTCCACTTCTAAGTTCTATCTGACTTTCTGATCTTGCCCCACTCCTCTGACATTCCAACCCTCCGAAATACCAGGACACAAAGGATCCAAGAGGGTGCAACCTATAAGTTGAAGCCAACGTCCATACATCTCAATCTCCGACTCCAATCCCGTACTCCGACAAATCTGACATCCGACGAGAAGAAATCCAGTTCATAACAGTATATTCAAACTAAAACTCTTGATCCATTCATTATCTCTTCGACCAGATCCTGTACTGTCACCAGAATCACAGACCCCAGATCTAACCTTCTGAATAACCAACCAGAAGACAACCCCGGTGACAATGACAACATCAACAACAATGAGGACGACAATGAAGATGAAGAAGATGAGGGGAAGGCTATGTTGAAAGCTTTAAAACAGATAGCCAAGCACATGGGAACTCTGAACAAAGGTCAAACCAGAAAAACCAAGCTCTGTGAACCTGACACCTTCGATGGATTGGACTCCCGAAAACTCCATCCCTTCCTCCTTCAATGCAAGCTCCACTTCCACGATCATCCTCAGACCTTTTCCAGTGACAAAGCGAAAGTTACTTACGCTATCTCTTTTTTAAAAGGGACAGCTTTAGATTTTTTAGAACCTGAACTCTTAGACAACGATGCCTTCCAAGACCCGCCCTGGCTTACACACTATCAGGACTTCACAATGGTACTCCAAGAGAATTTCTGAGCTTATGATCCCGTCGGCGGTGTGAAAACCGAACTCAAAAATCTCTGAATGTGCGACAACCAACTCATTACAAAGTTCATCGTAGAGTTCAACCCCCTAGCCGCTAGAGTCAACTGGGGTGATGCCGCCCTTCGTAGGAGTTTTTATACTAAACTTCCTGATCATATTAAAGATATTCCTGCAACCCGAGACAAACCTGACATGCTTCCAGAACTTCGACAACTCATGCAAACCATTGACAGCCGTTATTGGGAATGGCAAGGCGAAGTCAACCGTGCCACCAATTCCAACAACAACTACTCCGGTAACAGCAGCAAATCGGACAAGCAAGAATCCTGATCAAACCAACCACAGAAGAGGATGAACAACAACAACAGTTCAGTTTCCTCCTCTACCAAACCTCAGTCCTCCACATCAAAATTTCCGAAAAACTCCGGATATCCCCAACATACTCAGAAAAGACAGAAAGTTAACAACAGGAGAGGCAGTGACGCATGGACCAAAACCTTTGAATGTTCTGTGGGGAGACCAGGCATATCCTGAAGGACTGTCCACAATCGACCTCTTTTAATGCTCAATCGAAGGCCTGAGCGGCCTCTGCAATTTCGAGCAAAACCGAGTCCAAGGCCAAACCTGCAGCCGTTATGGATTCAAAAAAATAATGAGCAGCTCTGAGACCTCCGCACAGACCCAGAGTTGTGTTGATTCCATCTGTGTGTTTTCCGAGGTCCAACTCAACGCTTCCGCTCTTTCAAAATCTGATTCTCTGACTATACGATTGACTTCCAACATTATTCCGAATACTGACATTCAAGCTCTCATGGACTCTGGTTCCACTCATTGTTTTATAGACTCATCATTCGCTTCCAAGGTTCCGCTGGAGTCCTGCAATATCCCACAAATCCTGCTAAAACTTTTCGACGGCACTTCTAATGTCTCAATTATGCAGACTATTGATGTGCCAATCCGCTTTCCATCTGGCGAAAATTGGGTTGTTGCTATGTATGTAACACTGCTTGATTCTAGCTGCTCTGTTGTGCTAGGACACATTTGGCTCACCTGCTACAATCCATTGATTGACTGGGTAATGAGTAGTATATCGTTCTGCATTCCTCAGCAGCGAGATTCAATTCCAACGTCACTCTCCGCAAAATCTGCTTCTGCAATTCCCGGAATCCCAAAATATGATTGCGCAGACACCCCTCCAACATCCGAACAAGACTCACCTATTGACCTAGTCCCTGCCTCTGCGTTCGCTCCCTTGTGCAGACTAGATAACGAGGAGATCTTTCAGTTATGTGTATTTCCAAAAGGAAGATCTGCTTCCATCATCGACACTTCCCCGAATCCTGATCCAACAGCCAATCTCAACAGCATTCCATCGGAATATCACGAGTTTTCCAACATCTTCAGCAAGAAGAAAGTGGAAATCCTTGCCGATCATCAACTGTACGATCTCAAGATTGACTTGATAGAGGGAGAGAGTCCCCCCTTGGGAACCATTTATTCCCTATCCCCAGTTGAGCTAGAAACACTCTGAAAATTCATTGATGAGGCACTAGCCATAGGATTCATCTGCCCTTCACTTTCTCCACATGGTGCTCCGGTACTATTCTCGAAGAAAATGTTAGGTGGACTCCGACTCTGTATCGATTTCTGTGGTCTCAACAAAATCACGAAAAAAGACCGATATCGGCTTCCCCGACTTTCCGACCTTTTGGAAAGCCCAGGAAAGGGGCAGATGTACAAAAAAATAGATCTCTGACATGCTTACCATTTAGTCCACATTAGAGAGGGCGACAAGTGGAAAACCACCTTCAGGACCCAATACAGTTCCTTTGAATGGCATTATGCCCTTTGGTCTCACTAACCCACCAGCTGCCTTTCAGCGATGCGTGAACGACATATTCAGCAACATGCTCGATGTTTCAGTCGTTATCTATTTAGACGACATCCTAGTTTACTCCAACAACCTAGAAGAACACGAAGAACATGTCTGCAAAGTCCTCCGATGTCTCTGAAAAAATTGACTTTATGCAAGATCTGACAAATGGGACTTCCACAAGACAATGGTGGAATATCTTGGATACATACTCTCTGCAGAAAGACTTTCAATAGCAGACGACAAAATCAAAGTAATTTAAGAATGGCCCAAACCCCGAAAAATAAAAGACATCCAATCCTCCCTGGGTTTTGTGAACTTTTACTGACACTTCATTCACAATTACTCCGATATCGCAATTCCGCTCATGTGACTCACTCGGAAAACTGTAAAGTGGAACTTCTCTGATGAGTGTTGGAAATCATTTGAAACACTCAAGAAAGCCTTCACCACAGCTCCGATCCTCACGCACTGGATCCCTGATCGCCAACTTATCATGGAAACTGATGCCTCGGACTATGCCCTAGCGGCAATCCTCTCTATCATTTCTCCAGAAGATGGCGAAATTCACCCTGTAGCTTTTCATTCCAGAACTTTTACAGCCCTGGAATTAAACTACAACATCCACGACAAAGAATTACTTGCTATTTTTGAAGCTTTCAAGATTTGGTGACAGTACCTTGAAGGTTCCAGTTCCACCATCAACATTGTACCCGACCACAAGAACCTCAAATATTTTGTGACAACCAAACTTTTGACTCAATGACAAGTACGATGGTCGGAATACCTATGTCAGTTCAACCTCGTTATGCAATTCTGACCCGGGAAACTCGGAACAAAACCCGAGTCCTTAACTATACAATGGGACGTCTATCCTAAAGAGGGAAGTAGCGACTATGCCAGCATTAACCTGCACAAATTGTGCCTGGTTTTCACTAACAAACAGCTGTCATCATCCCTCCAAGCCACATCCCTTAACATCACAATTCTCCGCTGTCGGTTTACTTTCAGAAATGAATCCAAAAGACAGTGGGTAGCGGTGTCGTCATTGCACGGCTACTTACACTGGTGTTCGGGCTCAGTGCGCTTTGCTATCAGCAGCAACAAAAGTAGAAACAAGGACGAAGATGATGACGTAGCAGTGACAAATATGATGACGTAATACAGTGATGTAAGCGTAGACGAGATACAACAGAAAAATGTCATGTGATTGACAAAGCTGGCCTTGATGTAGACGTAGTAGTAGTAGTAGACTTAGAAGACTTAGACTTGAGACTTAGACGAGTGAATCCAACTGATAGAGGTGAATTGGGGTACACTAAGGCGAAACAGGCCTTATATACATGAGCCAGAACAACAAACAATGCGAGTATGCCATACAACAATGTCGTCAACAGC
>MU134614.1:22653-105568 GCA_015039355.1 Ramaria rubella
AGCCACGGCAACACTATGGAAACCTGCAAATATTGTGTTTTTCCGAATCTCCAAAAATCCTGCTTCGCTGCGACATCCTCTGACTTGCCATAATACCCAATGTCAATGCCTGAATCCTCAGTTTGCAATATGACAATATGGGAACCTTGGCGCTTTCCAGTAGGAAAATCCATTACTTCAATTCTTCCAATTTTCTGACAAAGCAATCATCAATTCCACTACATACTCCGACAAGATTATGTCTTATTGGAAGGAGAGAATCTCACTATGGAAAAAAAAATTCATTTTTTCCTTACATCTAATTTAACCAGAACCACCTTGAGAACATGTTAACGAGGCCCTAGCTATAGGTTGTCATCCAACACATTCCGCACAGTACATCTGCAATTCCTCAAGAACACACCAGGACAATTTCCAAACTCCAAACACTGAATCCGCTTCAAGATATCCTCCGAGATTTAATTCTCTGACCTCTGACTTCCAGATTTTCCGATTGCGACTATTCAAGATGCAACACAGTTGCTCCGAATTAAAGTCTAGTCACCAATATCGAATTCTGCGTCATAGGACAATAACCAGCAAACCACCTTCAGAACTCATAATGAACTTCCTCAAAAGCTGTTGTTAAACCCCTTCCTTCCATGAATGCAGCATCCATACATTTTCCGACCTATGTTTTCCAATTGATTCAGACCTCTTCAAACCATTAGGACAATACCCATCCCTTCTTCAACAATGTTTTAGACCAAATATCAAATACCTTCACCAGCTCGTCTTACACCTTTTTCCTTTTCCATATGCTTCTTCCTTTCACCCTGAACAACATTTTTCATTTCCAAAACCTCATTGTTTCCAAACTTCAACCTTAAACTTTTCCGAAGAATCCTGATAAATCCCAACACATTTCCTGTTCAATTTTCAAACCTTCTGACATTCTCTGAACTCCTCTGCAATCTGTGATTACAACAATTGTAACGGGACAACAACAAGACCACTTTGTCTAGGAATTTCCAAGAAACACCCTCACTTCCTGGAAAACCTGAAAATCCTGCAGACCTCCGATACTCCAACACCTTGTCCACTCCTTCCCAATGTTCGATGTAGACGATGGGACGTCTACCTTGAAAAGGGAGTAGCCACCATATTGGCAACAATCTTTCCCAATCATCCCTCCCCCATTCCAACTCCTTCCCCCATTTCGACTTCCTCTGACAACTTCAAAAAAAACAACACCACACTTCCACCTACGTCTCATCCTTACACCGTTTTACATTTTCACAAAAATCCTTCAACATCCATGCCTTTTCACATTCCGACATTTCAGGTTCTTCCAAACATCTTCACAATTTTTTACAAGACCAATCCCAATCCTGAGTCGGATCCCTGATTTTCCTCCGATTCCACCATACTCCAACCTCAGATATTCTTCACTTTAAATCCTTGACTTACCATTTCTATTTTTCTGATTTTTTTTCACTTTTCCGATCACTTCATTCCTTCAGATCTCTTACACAACTTCATTGCTTAACTCACTATATTACTTCACCGAAACTTCTCCAAATTACTTATGATACTTTTCGTTTTCCAATTCATTTTGTCAATCACTATCTACTGCATAGTTTCACTTCCACCTCAGCCCCCACCGCCTTTCCCACCTCCTCCTCAGCTGGTTTGTCCGAAGCTGCATTTCCTGAATCCACCATTTTCTCGCTGACAATTTCCACCTCCGGCTTTTGGGCCAATTCCTCCCCTACCGGAATCTCTTGCTCCAGTGACAAGCATGATACTCAACAGTGCCTACTACACTACAAAAGACACTCGCTGCACACGTGCCTATCATCATCAGCTTTCGCCAGACCATCATCTGCTGTGCTACCTCCAGTCCACCAGACACATAATCTCCACACTCATTCCATCTTCATCATTTCTATTTTCGATATGCCGTCCAGCATTGCCGCCACCCACATCCCATGATTCATTTCAGATGACTGCCAAGCCAGACATACACATTGGACCACGCATCAAACTTCCTAGTCGACATTCTCCCCTTGATGTTCATTTGTCCAGTCCTCCTCCACAAGTCACACATCGTCGGTACTATCCTCTATATGTCGAATCTCCTGAAGGCCCATACTGAACATTCCCCTCCTATCCTCCTTATCGTGTTCACGATTGCATTTGGGTATTCAACCCTGTCTTCCATGCTCCCTTCCACGTCATTGGCTTCGATCCAAACTACAAACCAGTGAATGGTTGGCATCGTATCGTACTCAGGAACTACTGGGATATCAAAGAGTTTGGTCCAGGAACAGAGATTTGCTACGGTTATGTGCCTAAGGACTTCATCAAGCAGGACTCGTCTTTGTTCCCTCTCTGGAGGAAATTCGTATCCAAGTGTCATGATTGGTTCAAATGTTTCTGAGTTGTCATCAAGTCACATGACTCACTTACTCATCTTCGGAGATATTTGACAAGCAACTGGAATCCTATTGGACAGCTATGACTCATTTTCATCACCTGACTCACTCGCTTCTTTCTTGTACTTCTATTTCCAATTGTTCCACATGGTCTATTGTCTGTGACTCACTTCTATTCTATTTCTGGCTTCTATTTCAAATTAGCTGCCACATTTCCATTCATTTCTTCGACCACCTGACTCAATTTTCCATTTCATTACAAACCACCTTCCTATTTTGGTTTTCTGCCTCTCGCTGTTAGTCATTTCTCCTGTCTGCTGTCAACGACATCATTGTATGGCATACTTGCATCGTTTGTTGTTCTGCTCATGTATATAAGGCCTGTTTCACCTTAGTGTACCCCAATTCACCTCTTTCAGTTGGATTCACTTGTCTAAGTCTAAGTCTAAGTCTACTACTTCTACATCTACATCAAGGCCAGCTTTGTCAATCACGTGACACTTGCTGTTGTATCTCGTCTTCGCTTACGTCATCGTATTACATCATCATCATCATCACTGCTACGTCCTCATCTTCGTCTTCGTTCTACCTTTGTTGCTGCTGATAGCAAAGCGCACTGAGCCAAACACCAGTGTAAGTAGCCATGCAACGACGACACCACTACCCACTATCTTTTGGATCCATTTCCAAAAGTAAACCAACACAGGTACCTCTGAAATCATCTTCCCCAGCACCTCCAGAATTTCCTTCTCTGGTTCCTTGGTGATTTCCACCTTTTCCAGAACCTCTTTCTCTGGTACCTCCAGAACGACATCGACATCCATTCCATTGTCGTCCACCTCCTTCGCCTTGCCCTTCCCCTTCGCCAACTCCTTCTCTGGTTCAGGCTGTGGCCCGACGATTTCCACCTCATTCCCTGACCCAGCCTCCAACTCCAAGTCCCATCACGATGACGACGCTCCATGGTACACCTCCCACCGCTTTCTCTGGAACCTGAACTTGATCTCCACGATCCTGTGCGACGTCTTCAACATCTTGTTGAACACCGCCATTCCCTCCACATTTTACCAAAGCCACTTCATGAGTGCATGAATCATTTTGCGGAGCCCACAAATTTCCACCGTGAGCCCTGCATCATCCACCTCATCTTCCACATCGTCCTCCGTCCCCCACTCCTTGCCTTTACCCTTCCCCAAGACTGCCCTGACTTTGCAATCTGCGACTGCCTCCACTCAACACTTTTTGTCGCCAGTCCTGGCCCCGCTTCCATGTTCTCCACCCGACCCCACCTCTGCACCAACAATGACAAATTTCCTGCCATCTCCGCCACGAAATCCGCATCGCCTGGCTTGGTGCACTTTTTCTGGTCATTTTGGCACTGGACACAAGCCCACTTCCACAATTTTCTGCCTTTCCACTCCTCATCGACGCATTCCAAACCCCGCCTCCAATAAAGGATGCACCGATCATTGTACTTGTCAGCCTCCAACCATACCTCCTTGAGGTGACATTTCCGGCCTGTCGTGTTTTCCGATATACCTATCGAAATTCAGTCAGCTTTCCATTCGCAATCAACCTTTCCCAGCTAGTCCGATTCTTCTGTCAAAATCAATCAATGGACAAGAAGAATAACCACTTCCCGATGATTTCTTGAGTCGGGCCTCCTCCTGCACCATTTGCGTTGATTTGGCCTTCCACCAATCCGCCTCCTCCCGCTTCCTTCAGTCAGCTTCCTCCTTTCATTGCCAATCATTGTCCTCCTTCTCCCTCGCCCTCCAATCCTGATCCTCCCGCTCCTTCCGATCCCGCTCTTCTTTCTCTTTCCAATCCCGCTCCCACTTGACCACCACTTCTCTCTCCTGCTTTTCCACCACTTCTCTCTCCCACTGTTCCACCACTTCTCTCTCCCGCTTTTCTGCCACTTCTCTCTCCCGCTTTTCCACTACTTCTCTCTCCCGCTTTTCCTGCCTTGCCTTCACCCTTTCCCACATCCTCACATCCAGCTCCACCTTTTTCCGCTCGTATTCTTTCACTTCGGCGGTGAGTTCATCGCCAGAGCTGATGTTGATAACAGACTGGGCAGGAGACGACGACCTAGTACGCAATGGCATTTTCTGAGTGGTGGTGGTGGTGGGGGGTCAAAAACATTTTTGTGGTTCCACAACCCGTTTCCCCTATATATACATCCGATCCAAGATCTCAGCCTTTACAGATAACTGACGCCAAAACTTCCCATGACATTCAATAGCATAATCAACCTCGAGGGCTCAACCATAAAAGGGAGATACTGTTAGATCCCAGATCTGACTTCTGTCATTCCCGTGTTTTCTGCATTCTGATAAAGCCCTTTCCACTTATTTCCGATATACCCCATTTATCATTCTCAGTCACGACCCTATTTTTATTTATCCCCATACGTCTTATCTCAATCTCCATATTCACCCCAATTTCAGAACTCTGTATCGCACCCTTACCTTTCCATTTCCGATTTCAGAATTCCGCATGTTCCTTTAAATACACTTTCTTTGTTCAAGCCTTCCTTAGCACATCTCTTTTGTTATTATATCTCTTTGTTGTTATACCTCATTATATCTTGTTACATCTTCATTACATTCCTATTACATCTTCATTGCACTTCGTTATATCTCATTAAAACTTGTTATCTCGCTACAACCAACAACATCCTTCTCATCCATAACAAGCCTCAACATCCCCCAACCTTATCCCGATTATTCCGATTATTCCAAATACTCCGATTCCGACATTTTCAGCATTGAAAACCCATTCTTTGATTACACTCACTCCCCCGTAAAGCCAAAACCCTTGCTCAATATTCATTTTTCGTTAATCCTACCCCCTCCCCCCCCCTGCATTCGATTATTCTGATTCCGAAATACCCGAAATCTCTCACTTGTCTCCAATAAGTCTTGACATACTATCTGTCACTGATCCTTTCTGAACAGACCCAATCATCGGAACTCCGATATATCCATCCGGTCTCAATCCAAAATACTGGGGCACTAGAAATCCAAGAGGGCGCAACCCATAAGTTGAAGCCAACACCCGTATAGATCAGTCTTCGGATCTCTGATTTCCAACTCATCTGATATTCTGTGCATTTCCAAATATTGCGACCCCAATTTCGGTCAAGGAGAGTTCTGACCCAACTCAACCAGGCATCCAACCCAGCTCCCTAACATCTTACTCCAAACTGGCCAGATTATCCAACTCTCAGACAATCCAAACCAGTTGTCAAACTCATTCTGAACCAGGCAATTACACACTGGCCAATTAAATTCCAAATCAGACAATCCAACTCCAAAATGGACAAATCATTCAACTCCAGACCACCCAATGTTATTCTGAACTGGACAATCTAACTCCAAACCAGCTGTAACCCAAATTGGACAATGCAACTCAGACTGGGCCAATTTTATATCAAAGCAGATGATCTGACTCCAAGTTGACCAATCTGAGAACTGAAAAATCCAATTCTGAATTGTATAATCTGACTCTGACTTTGTCAATCCAACTCTGAAGTGGCCAATATGATTCTGAATTGGGAGATGTAACTCTAATCTGACTCTGAATCATCCAATCTGATTGAATTGGTCAGTCTGACTGCAACCAGACAATCCAAGTTCAAACCAGCCAATCTGATTCTAAATCAGACAATCCAACTCTGAATCAGCCAATCTGAGTCTAAATTGGACTGTCTGATCCTGAACAAAATAATCCAGTGAACTGGACAATCCAAGACTCCCAAGTTACTCCAACCAATGAATGTGATTCCCAATTGGATTGCCTGATTCTGAATCAAACGATTTGACTTTGGATTGGGAAATCAGATTCTGAATTGGACAGTCTGATTTTCAAACAATCTCACAACATCCAGTGAAACTGATTTTGAATCAACTTGAAATTGGACAATCCTACTGAACTATCTGCTCTGATTCTGAATCTGACAATCCGACTCCAATCTGGCCAATCTGATTCTGAAGCAGCCAATCCAACTCTGAACAAGCAGATCCAATTGAATGATCCAACCCTGAACCAGCCAATCCAATTCTGAATCTGACACTCTGACATGAACTGGACAACCTGAATTATTCTGATTCAAGCAAAATTGAACAATCCAAATGGATAATCTGACTCTAAATTAGATTAAGCAAGTCCAAATCAGGCAATATTAGGGTGTCTGATTTGAACAATCTAAATCTGAATTGAAAAATTCACATCTGATTCAAAAATCACAAACAGGTGTACAAAATCAGGGATGCAAATTATTGGACATATTGCTCAATTTGCTGACTCTTTGATAGAACAATGCAAAAAAACTGCTGAGCATTAGCGAGGCCATGTGACATGTAGTATTCACTATGTAATAAAAATACAAGCATTGGAAAATATAGAAATCCACTAAAGTCATAATGGGGTGCCATGTGTAGCACTGGTCATTTGACAATGAAGGTGCTGTGACAACAAATATCACAGCAGTTATGGTGCCAGCCCAAATTAGAACCCTGAGCACATTTTGTAAAGATTAGTAGCTACAGCAAGGAGTGTATCAGATAATCAAAAAATGTATAGCACATAATTATGGCAAAATTAGTGACAAAAATACTATCTAAGAAAGAAAAGAATTGGAACCATTTTTCATTTCATCTGTCTCACTCTGAGTCTTGCAGGGAACTGGAAAAAATAAAAGCTCCAAACCTTTGTAATTTTTAGTTGGTATTAGCCATAATTATATGCTATACACATTTTCATTATCTGATAAACTCATTGCCATAGCTAATAATCTCTTTCCAAAATGGCCTGGGCTCAAATGTTCAGCTGGCACCTTAACTTATGCAAACTGAAGGATGTTCTGGTCTATCCAACTAAGTATTTGTAATGCTAACTCTGATAAGTAGTACTTTGGACAACTTGAAAAAAAATGGCTGTTTGAATCAGGAATAATGTAACTTTAAATGCATAGCCATGTAGAAATATTTTAATTTTGAATATATTCAGAACCAGCAAATGCCTAATGGGGTGCCCTAGTATGGATAGAAACATAAACGAACGTGTGGTATTCATGGTTGGTTTGTCATCGGATGATGACAAACCGTAGAACCCTTACACGCCGCCGCCACCAAAAATGCTTGTCCGAAATGCGCCTCTGAGGGACCAAAAAACCATGCGCCCCGGGAGAGGAAAAAGGTGGATTTGGCGGACAAGGGTCATAGGGAGTCACCGGGGTCCTGCGGAGACTTCCCATACGGAGAAGGGTGGATAGCGTATATAACACTACTATAACACCCCAAGTACATCCAGCTACCCTACAACTCTCCTTGTTTTCTTCGAAGTCTAGTGCTGTGCAGTACGTCCACCTCTGTTCCCATCATGCCTTCATTCTCACGTTATGTCGTCTGTGCCTCTAGCTTGCGCCAATTTACTACCCACCTTCCTTTCCACTTTCATTTCTACCCTTACTACATCACCTTCCTCTCTCCAGCTCTACCAAATGCGCTTCCTGGCTATCGTTTCCGTCTTTTTTGCTGTGACTCACGTGGCCTTTGCTGCACTAGAGTTACCTGCTGATATCGTAAGCACCTCTGCATGTGTTGGTGCTGTGTTGATTGTTGACGTCGCTGATGTAGAGCACAGAACAACACCTGGCGACCGGGTACGCCAAACTTCACGCCCACCTTAGTGTGGAAAAACCAGAGGCCACGTTGCCGCCCACGCAGACCCCACCGCGCGTCGTACGCGAATCCGTAACGTATCTCGACTCCCACACCTCGTTCCACACGGGCGAAGGAAACCACCACCTATACCAGGCTGAGCCAACCCCCCAGGGCCCCCTGGTTAAGCATGCAGTAGTCACCGCGCATGGGGTAGTATTGATGGAGCACCTGTACGGACCTGTCACGCCTCGCGGACGGGATGTTAAGGTGACGCACGTGCACACAAAAGATGCCTCGGGACGCGAGGTGGCGACGGCCGCGGGACACGTCACTTTTTTTCTTCCAAGACCGACAAGTCGGCGCTAGACCAGCAGGCGCCGTCGTTGATACATGTACATGGGGGCGGATGGGAGTCGCATGACTTACTCAATTCTGCACATCCATCAGGGTCTCGGCGATGCGGGCATAGCGCGTGGCGAATCACACTCGCCCTCATTTGTGTCATGCAGGCGCGCACGGGCGTGTGGTGTACGTGTGCATAGGGAAGGGTTGGTGGGGGGGGGGGGGCGCGGCCGGCTGTACGCTCTGCATATTTTACTTCGTATGTCGCTTTAGAAATACTAACTTTTTTTCATTCAGACACCGCGGTATTGGAACCACTTCAAGTGTTATACTTTAAATTTCGACCTTATATGTAAATATACATCATACATTGCAAAATAAACCGTGCAAAGAAACCACCCAGCTGGTTATACATAGTCGTACAGCGCCGTTCCCTCTATGCATGCGGCGGGAGAGATTGAGTTCCATCGAGCGTGCGTTCGCCAATCCATAACCGGTAAATACATTCTAGTTTTTGCTTCACGTATCTTGCGACGACATCACCATCATAATCAAAACCGTTGATATGTTTTGAGTCTCGTCGTCAGCTTTTCAGCTTGACACTTTCTTGAATGGCCAGGAGAGCTGACGGACGGACTGGATCCAATCGGCGTTTGCGTCCGGGAACTGTGTGGGTCAGACGTTACTGTCGTTCGCAGTCAAACCAAAAAAACATCGGAAAAACGCACCTCCCAGACCATGACACCAGCATTCCACCCTTTCGCCTTCGCTTGCGCCACACATTCCGCCAGCGTCGCCGTCTCTACAAACCCATTGATATTCGACGCCGAGTCCGAAGCTCGCCGCCGTGCGCCGCCGCTCGCTTCTTCCGTTCCCCCGCTGGCCTCCTGCGTCCCCCCACTAGCCTCTTGGGTACCGCCAGAAGCGCTTAAGTTGACCCCACCAGCCTCCTGCGTACCTCCACCAGCCTCCTGCGTGCCCCCTCCAGCCTCCTGCGTGCCCCCTCCAGCCTCCTGCGTGCCTCCTCCACCCCCTCCACTCGGATCCGGCGCACCAGCATCTTCAGCAGTCCCCGGTTTCCCTAGCACAAGCTTCTCCTGCGGTACGCCGGACGCAGCGATCTCGAGGAGTGATGTCCCGGGGAAGGGATCGCCCGAGGACGAGATGAGCGTCTCGCAGGTGGTGTAGGCCGTTCCTTGGGAATAGAACTGTATATTGTACCAGTCGATGAGGTTACCGACGGTGGCGTTGAGGATCGCGTAGGGCTGGCCGATGGCGAACCAGGGTGCGACGGCTGTCAGAAGGAAGAGGAAGAGGAAGACGTGAGTGAGAGGAAGGGGGAGAGGGATAAGGAGACGCACGTGCGTGGGTGATGACAAATTGCCCGGCGGGTAGGTTTTTGCGGAGGACGGTTGTGAATGTTTGGAGCCATGGGACAGCCGTGCCTGCCGATACTGCTTTGAAGTCCTGCAGAGATCGTTTGTTAAACCTGCCGAACGAAACGAAACGTCGTGGAACGGGCTAGGCGCACCTCGTAGTCTACATCGATACCGTCAAAGTTCCACGTCTTGACCCAGCTCGCCATGCTCTCCGCGAGGGCAGTTGGGTCCTTTCCATCCGTTGTAGGGGAGTCTGTGGATCCGAAAGCGGAGACGAGCAGTGTGATGTTGTTCGCTTTGTAGGCGGCTTTGAGCGAGGAGCGCTGCGATGAGGAGAGCTGCGTCCATGCATCAGCTTGGTCTGCTGGGCCGGACGCAAGGAGGAACGACAGGATCAGGGTGTTGAAACCCTGCTCGTGTCATGTTAGTCAGGTGGCTATCTAGCTAATCTCAGAGATGACTGCTTGCCTCGAGATCAGAAGCTTGAGGAATGCCGAACTGGCTCTCATCGGAGTATGCGACGAAGTGCGGGGGCTGAGGGCCTAGGATTTTGGGCGTCGGGGTGGGCTTTGCTGCTGTAGGCTTCACCGGGACAGCAGAGACGACCGAGAGGAAGATAAGTGCGTAAAGGACAGATACCAGCGCGGCGATGCCAGTGCGTGCCATGGGACAGGGTTCGTGAGGGAGGTGCCGAGCCGGGGGAGGACCTAGGGCAAACAAGGACTGCTTGGGACATTATATGTGTCCTGAGGGAACAAGAAGAGTGCAGAGACTGGACTGTAGGGCGAGTTGTCATGCGAGCCGCCAGGATCGGTGTAGACGTGGCCATTCGAGCGAGCCGGATTGGGATGGAAATTCGGGGTGTATTCGACCGAATGGTGTGATGCTAGCTGTGCAGATGAAGGTGCATACCTATAAGGCTGAATAAGGTGTATAGGCATCTGCTGCAATGCAAGCGACGGTGTTCTTGGCCGGCGAGCAGCGAGCGGGGATGCTCGTGACGTGGCCGCGACCAGCAGCCCATGGGCGTCTGTGCCTCCACCGCATGGACAGCCGGTCATCCTGCGGGGAGCCGGGAACGTGTGTCACAGCGGGTATGCGTGACTGCATGCCGCCCTGGATGAGGACAGCTGCAAATGTCCATCAGGCAGGGTCTGGAATATTTTTTGCGCAAGCACCGGATGGCCATTGGTCGACACTCTGATGATGGTGAGAAGGACAGCCGTTCGACGGTCCGTTCACGCCCGCCTGGGACACACTGACTCGGCTTGTGACCCCGTATAGACTGCGCAGGATCCAAACTCGAGCCCATGTGCGTATCTAAAATAATATGGGGGTGCTGAAGCCTAAGGGCAGTAACGATCCAGGTCACCGATCTTCTGATGAGTATTAATATGTCTGTCTGCTAAGGGAAGGACACGCGATGGCCTGACAACCCGTGTCACCGACGACTCGGAGGATAATATCGAACGGGAGTTCCTAGCCTAGAGCTCTGGTGAAATCCACGAATCCATCATGTCATCCTACTCACTCATCACCATCCTCAGCGCCTCCGCCAATAACGAATATCCCTTCGCCGCGCGTCTTGCGGTTCGGTCGGCCATTAACAATTCATCGATTCAAGCCCCCGAGTCGCATTGCAGAGACTCAACATACGAAGCGGACTCAGTCATATGGATCAGCGACCGCATTGTTCATCGGCTTCGAAGAAATGATAAGCTCAGCTGACGTCGCATAGAAACGTCCATGTTGAATAAGTAATTTCCACCAGCATGCTTACGGCAGAACTTCTCAAGTTCGTCACGCCGCCCATGAAGGAACCTGCCGCTATCGTCACTGCTGTTCAGACCAAAATGGGGGTTTGACTGCGCATACGCTCATGTGCATGTCCTAGGCTCCGAGACGGTCCCATTGCTATTGAAACTGAAAGAAGGCTTTCTGTGCTGTCAACGCTAACGTGACGTGACGGGCTTTGTTATCTCAGATATTCAAATCTAATCTGATAAAGAATTTGAATCTCAGTCACTCAATCACGACTGATTCTGATTGAAAATCAAGCGACGCGCAAACATACCCATGGTAAAGAAAAGCTCCCACTCTCATCACGCCCTACTGCTATGACCGCGGAACGACAGAAGTGTGCAATGTACCTTGTGGATAAACATTACAGCCCTTAATCTTCACTGCGATCATCATGACCGTCGGATGTCAGAAATCAGGATTCAAAAGGCCCAGAGCGGTTCATGTCTAATACTAGCACATCAGGCGTGCGGTCTAGACCTATGAAGGTATTGACTATCTGCCATAACTGACAGATATCTATGGATTGCGACGGTGCCACAGTGTACAAAACAACAAGATCGCCAGGACACGCGAGCTCGCTGAACAGATGCAGCCATTCATCGCGTGCGGCGTGCCTGGCTCTGACGCTGTGTAAATCCATTGACCACTGCAAGGACATCGCGACGATGAGGAATCAGGCGTCTACCACAGCATTCCCACTCTTGTCAATCAATGATAAGGATGACGTTTGACTCTCGGTCTCAAATTCACAGCTTAGACGTCTCTCGGCGATGAAACGCTCTAAGGAACTCTATAAAGGCTCTCAATGAGGATGAAAACTACTGCGCCCATAATCCTCTGTTGACATTACCATAGCCTCTTCCCCCCTGACCCTCTCAAATGGACAGTCAACTCTTAATATGTGCGTACCTCGATCCGTGAGATATCCCAATAGCTAAAACATCGCAAGACAGTGATATCAAAACGTCCGAGAAGGGGCATTTCGAAACGGTGCGCAAGGCACTCCTCGATTCTATTCCCTCGAAGTAAATGATCTTCGCATGCTCCAAGGGAAGCTAAAAATAGATTTAACCAAACCGCAGCATCGTTCACACTTTAGCACAGACCGTCGACGTTCTGAGGCCCTGATAAGTCATGAAGCAATAAATATACTACGCCAATTATTCTTGTTTGCCTGTGCAGTACATTGAAGTGGCTCCACATGAACGAATTATGACCCGGATACAGTACTAATTTAACAACCCCCACTTTCATGTAGCTCGTATCTCCAGATCCAAGTTCCGGGAGAGGTCGAGTCCAAAGCCACTCGCAACCTAGACTGTCTAGGTTGTGCTTTGACCGATTTAGTCTGAATGCAGGCTCCCTTCTCACGGTGTGTCGCACAGTAGAGAGTCGAAGTTGGAAGGCTGTCAAGGTTAAGGTATGCATTTAATTGGAGGGCGTAGGATTAATACGATCAAAAGGTTACAGTAACAAGACGATGAATTTCCAGATACTGAGTATGCAAAGATTCCATCGTAGACTAACACGCGTTGATTCGGAGCAGGCCACTCCCCACTGACATGTGTTAGTCAAGACTAGTCTCTCGTTGGAGGACGAGTTGTGGTGTAAGACAGACGCAAGAACTCGAACTTCACATGGGAGAGCTCAAATACGTACGTACTGATAATCCCTACGCACTCTGGCAACCATCGAGGCGACTCTCCCAAAATGGAATGTCGGGAGACGCACTGAGAAACCCAGCAGTGAGAGGTGAAAAGGACTCATCGTCATTTTCAGGACGTTCCTCTTCCCCGCAGCATAGGTGCAGGCGAGGTTCGAGAACGTGGAGCCAGCGCAGGTGGGTGGCGATAGGTGTCGGTGGAAATGCGGTTGCCGAGCGCGAGTCTGCATTCGTCCACCTGCCTTCAATTCTCCTCCAATGGCTTCACAGCCTCCCTTGCTGCCTCTTCTCCAAGTGGTACTGTATCTTGAACCCTCCACCACCACCCGCTAGCACGCCATCGACCTCTTCCATCAGATCAAGTAAAGATTCAAGTTCGCTCCATGGTGGCAGACCACACCTTCACGGTCTCGGGATCTCCAACGGCACGAGACTCGGAGTTACGCTCTTTGGACATCTTCTCCAGAATGTCTTGGTCCATCCCAGGATTGGCGTGGAGTCGACAGCGAACGGTGCCACCTCTGAATAGCGACCTCCATACCTCTGAAGTTGTTGCGTGGGGGCAAACGCTTGTGCTTGACCTTTCCTCCACCAAATTGCTTATTAGTAGGTTCACCCCGGCCCCGCGCGGACCACAATTTAAACTCTGATCTGACCGTCGATTTAAAACATCAGTACTCTTGACATGTCTCATGAGACGTCGCATCTCATTCCACACTTCGTACAACCACCGCCGTAGTACCTAATCATAACGTACAACCATGTCAATGTATGTAAAAGCAAAAGTAAAAAGAAATCCGAAAGTAAAGTAAAGCAAGACAGATCATAAAAATAGATGAAACAAACACCAAGTAGAATCATCCCCGTATCACTCTGCTCCGTTTCCAATGGCAAGAAAGTCAAACCTATGACGGCCTTCTGAATCTCATGGTGCTGGCACTGGTGCCGATGTCGTTGTCGTTGTCGTTGTCGTTGTCGTTGTCGGTGCCGGTGCCGGTGGAGGTTTCTTTGGCTTCTTGCGCTTCTTGGTAGGACTTTCACCGCTTGATCGACGTGGTCGCGTCTTCAACGGCCGTGCAGTCATGTGCGTTGATTCATAGATACCGCATTTATTGCATAACTGAAATAAAAAGGTTGGTTAAATCATAAGAATTATTCCCACAAAAAAAAAAACATAGAGCGGAGGAGGAACATAGCAAGGGAAGCATCACTCACGATCTTCCCAGAGTTCAGTTTCGACTTCCGCCAGCTCGGTGCCTCGACAGCGCGACAGTTAAAACACCGTCTCTTCACGAAATTCGACTCTTTCACGCCCACTTCATCTGTGTACGTCACATCAGGGTCCTCCCCATGTCCATGGCCATGCGCCGGACCCGTCGCCAACAAATCGCCAAAGTCCTCGAATCCTAGAGGTTTTCTCTTGAAATGTCGTTTGGGACCTTCGGGGGGGCGGATGGGTGGAGATGGAACGCGGGAACTGGACCCGGATGGTTGTGGCGCAAGAAGGGGCGGCCCAGTACCAGCGGTCGCTCTAGATGTGTGCTCACCTTGCCTCGGCTTCACTTGTGGCGAGGCAGAGGCCTCAGCAGACTTTTTAGACGGCCCGGGTGTAGGGGAAGACTGTATGAGGGAAGGCGCAGGTTGTGTTTGCGGGTGTGGTGATACCTGTATTTGCGGTGGATGTGGAAGTATGTGGGGAGGAGCGTGAGAGTGATGTGTGGGCAGTGGTGGGCCCGGGGGAGGCGCATGAGGGTGTGTGCGGACGTGTGAAGGTCCACGGAAGGGGACATAAAACATAGCACCGAACCACGGTCCTGGCGGTGGAAAAGGGTGGCCATTTGGATGACGGTGTGGCTGTTGGGGTGGCGGCTGCGGTTGTAATTGTGGGAGCGATTGTGGTTGCTGTTGTAGAGTTGGATGTATTTGTGGATTTGGCTGTTGTTGGGGGTACGGATGGGGATGAGGATGTTGGTGAGGGTGCATATGTGGAGGAGGGGGAGGGGGCGGTGGCGGTGGCGGGTATGAGTGTAGAGAAGTCGGGTGAAGAGGGTAATGCCCGTGGTGGACTGTGCTTGGGCTCACAGTTGGCGTGTGAGGAGTTGAACCTGGATGCGTGTGCGGTTGGACTTGTGGCGGCGGCGCTACTAAGGGTGGGGTCCCTGACGTTGAATTGTAAAGGGCTGGGGTTGCAGTACTGTTTGAAGACGTTCGGGCACCGAGAGACTGAGGTTGTAAGTTGGCCTGCTCCATGTCGAGACCAGCTTCATATTCAGTTTTGCGTGGGGTCGTCCCTGCGTCGAATGATGCACGAGCCGTGAGTGGTGTTTCATCTGCGTCAATCTCCATTCGCCGATCACCGTCATGGTCATGGTCGATTCCGTCCTTTCCAGCAAACGAAGAATCATTGTATGACGGTGAAAGGGGTGGAGGGGACGCCGAAACTGAAGCGGACGCAGAGCCATCTGTCCCTGTTGATGTCATACCTACATCTCCACCTTTATTTGACGACCCGCGCGCAGGCAGACGTATGAACAACTTGCGGCCAGAGTCTGCACTGGGTGTATGTTGATCGTCATTGTCATTAATTTGGTCGATACCATTGCGGCCCATGTTGCCGCGACTTTCTTGATCACCATCAGTCCACATAGACCCGTCGCCATCGTCACCTTGTTTTTGCCACTCGTCTATGCGCATGTGACGATAGGAGAAGGTCCTAGAAAATACAGACGACGGTTTCGCAGTCCTCGCGCCCTCAGAACCCATCGCTGCGTCATAGACGACCCCATTGTGTAGCGGCATTGTATCAGACTCTTCCATTTCATCATCTACTTCATCTACCTCCATTTCTGCAGACCCTACTGGTAACACTCTGCTTGCCCAATCAACGGCACGCAGGACGGGGCCTGGTGGTGAGGCACGGTCACCGAGCGAGTCACTGAAAGAAGCAGATCTTGAGCGCGAAACTGGGACATTTGCATCTGCAGACCAGCGAGGTGATGCAGAAGCACGCGCCAACTCAAAAGGACAGCCGTGGGGTAAGGGAGCGGTCAAATTTGAATTAGCCAAAGAGTGTATGATATTGTTGTTCTCACTAGCCCCTGGAATGGAACGAGGAGACATAGGGGTTCCTGCTTGCATCGTCTGTGCTGTGTTAATATCTTCGCCGTCTCCAGGATCTCTTTCAGGTTCCTTGGGTGGGAGACCAAACGCAGCGCGAAGGCGTTTCCGATTCCATTCCTCACGGGAGACTCCAGGACCAGGAGCATTATCGGCGACATCTGTATCGACGGAGAGCGTATGGGGGGATTGGTCTCCTTCTGGCAGGGGGTTCGTCGGGAGTACGAGTGCAACAGCTGCGATCACAGGACACTTGGTTTGTGAACCGGGGGGAGACGAGATAATTAAATGTCTCGGGGCAGTCTGTGATGTATCTTCTTCAAGTAATGGCACGAGCAACCCATTGTTCTCCTCGGGGCTGTTTTTGGAAGAATCCTTAGTAGTCAGAAATGAGATTGATTTTCCAGAATCAGTCGCATGGAGATTCTGTGACGTGTCTGATCCGAAATATGAGCCGATTCGAATTTCTGTCGTCGAATGAGAAGAGGGAGGTCCTTGTACAATTTCCCCAGAGAGTTCTTTGGCTTCTAGAAAGAAAAACATTAGCAAGAATCACCGCTGGTACAGAGGTAAGCAAATTAAACATACCGAGGGACTCATTAGTCGATAGACCAGAAGTTAGGTCAGAATTTTGCTGGTGAGAACTCGAAGGGGAAAGAGAATTTCCTGATGTAACAGAACATGAAGGCGCAATGTCGGAAGATATCACTGGAGGAATGATAGGGGACTGAGAGGAAACTGATGGCGAACCAGTATGATCCTGATGAAGGTCACGCAGATCAGATTGAGACTGGATCGTATTTATGGTAAGTTATTAAGCGAATAGAAGAGGACTGTTGGTCTAAGATGTTGACTCACCATCCGAGTATTTTGCCTCTCGTGCCCGCGTTCGCTATTTTCGACTCGCTGTCGTTTCTTAGGTGGCTGATCAACTCCTCTCTCCTCCACAATTGCTGGCTCTTCGCTAACTTCGGTGAGTATTTTGTGTCTACTAGCCTCACCATCCAGGGCTGAACCACTGCCCGACAGATCATCAACTTTCTCCATCGACTCCCCCTCACTTCCTATACCCCTATCTTTAGGAGTTGGACTCTCAACGACCATTTCGACAACTTTATCCGTTGGTTCATCACTCCCGGCGCCGCGCAAAACATCCATCAACCCCTGCAATGCAAACGACCTGTCCCTGCCACCTTCACTCAATCGCGCTCGTACAATATCCTGAAGTTCGCGGCCTGAAAGGAAGGATAGTAGTGTTTGTAATGCAAGAAGATGGCTATGGAGGGCTTGAATTGATGGTGGGGCCGATAGATCAATCGGTGACGGGCCAGGAGAATCCTGTGTTCGAAAAAAGGTTGCAAACGCCCGCATTGATTCAAACGAAGGAGTTGTCGAATCTGAAGGAGTATGAGATGAAGATGATAGAGTGGTGGGGGTAGGTCCGCTCTGCGGTGGCCATGTTTTCAGCAGATAGGTGACCCTGGCACGGAGGAGTCTGGAGAATTCGGCAGGAGTTATGAGGTCGAGAAAGAGCTTGAAAGAACTGATCAAGCTGTCGTTCGAGGAATTGGATTGCAGGCTGGAAGACCCAGGGCTTGACGGGGTCATTGACGTGGAGAGCACCATCGAGGGGGCTAAGAGCGGAGCTTTAAATGGTTGGAAGTCCGGTGCATCCATCATCATCGATAAGCTGGCCGACCACTATTCTTGATGACCCTCTACCCACCGACTTCACTAGTAAACTGGGATAAAATCTTGTCTGTAATATTAGCTTAATGTGATGAACACCTTCTGAGACCTGCTTCCCAAGTCAAAACAATGTCACTACGAACATCTGCCAGGCTTTGATGACACACGCTCAGGGGTGATACACACATGTCTCAGTTCGGCAACTCAACAGTCTTTGGCTCTCTATAGTTTTTCTCACCGTGTCCGTTCGTATGGCGCCTTGTGGTTCGATACAAGACTACCAGCTCAAATTCAGACTATTGACCCGAGCCCTCCTAAAATTAGGCAATGGTGAGCCCTGCCTATCTGCGCTAGCCGTCTTGAGAACACGTTATAAGATGAGGCCCAATATTAATTTACTAGGGAGCAGCACGACTTATGCATGCGGCAAGTAGGTGGCTCCTCTTAGTAAATTTATTGATAATTCCCACTAATATGAACTTTTTGGCAACGTATTTTCTGCCGTCATACCAGAGCACCTTCACATCTATCGATTTTCCTTCCATGCAAATGAATTGATACTTAATGAAGATTGCGATGTGATTTACGGCGGCTGCCCGTTTCTCCGGTGATCCATTTTTCCTTATCTCACGTGACGGTGGGAGTGGCCTCGGAACATCCCTGAAGTGGTTGAGGATTCCAGATCATCAATTTCAGGCATGATCAATTTTTACTGATGACCGGCATCGCCGGCTGCTACAAGAACAGTGGTGCTGCAGCAGTGCTTCAGTTACGCTCGGACGGACGCCATTGACGACATTTGAACACCAATCTACGACCAAAATGATGATACCTCTCGATGCCTTCCGAGCGACTCTCCTGGTCGTTACGGCCCTGCGGTGGATAATTAAAATCAACCCTGCCAAGTCTAGGTTCAAAGGAGTTTGAGGGCCGGCCAGGGTCACCGTATGTGCGGACCTCGGATGGCGACAATAATTATTGGTCAGTTGATCCACTCCGAGTCTCAAAGCCTTTGAACCCTCTAGGCTAAAACCTTCGTTGCTCAGTTGGTAGATATAAACGCAAGACTTCAAGACATGGTTTTTAAATGAGCTATTGTTGCATATTCTTGTGAGTTCACACATGCATGCACTGCATCCGACCTCTCAAAATCCCAGAAGTTTCGATAAGTCTTTCATCATTACTTTCTCTGATCCCTAACGTAAAGCTGAACGGACTCAAGACTTGTTTAGTGATTAGGATCACGATTTTTAAGATTTACAGCGCCCCTCAAGTGCTCGGCCAAAATGTCTCCAGAGATTGACTTATAGGTGTTCAAGATGACCATATTTTGTGGTGGCAGGTGGACTCACAATCCAATCCTTAGTACTACTATCAAAGTTTCAATTTCCGAAAGTTCTCCAAGTTACGACCTTAGGGTGTCAAGATATTCAACTCATATGGTTTATGTAAGAAAATCTAATCATAAATCGTACAAAAGGCGATGTGAACGGTCCAGAAATGATGTGGGCTTTGTGAAACACACCAAATACTTAGGCGCCCGTCGTCTTGTCCGGAGTTTGAACGGTCTTTGTCTCGTTGTCGCTTTGTCCACAGCGCCTGGTGCGCTACCAAAGGATTAAAGGACCAGGTTACGACCTCGATGAACTTAAATCATCTACCCCACATGTCTCCCTCTTCGAAACGCATATGTCTCCCTGAACCAACCGACAAGGTGACCCTTCGTACACTGGAAAGACTGGAATCACTCCTTATACATGATGCTGCGATTGAGGACCAATTAGTTCAAGCAGAGGCGGTGGCGGACAGGTACCGCCAAAAGCGCCTCATGCTCCAGGAGAAGATCTTTCAATATCGTGCTGTCATTGCCCCTGTGCGCCGAATCCCCACCGAAGTGCTGGCCCATATCTTCAAATTCATTTTTAACCACACCCCCGACGAAATTGCGACGATGGGTATGGTATGCAAGGCTTGGAGGGCCGCTATTTTATTCCCCACGCTCTGGTCCCACATCGTCGTCATCGCCGACCACTTCTGGGAGAAGCAGAAGGTGTTATTATTCCATGAAAGATCCGCCAGATTACCCCTTCACATTACCTTCACACAGAGCTTGGATGTAGCGTCGAAATGGAGAGCTTGGAAGGTCCTCATGACGTCGGCAGATCGATGGAGCACCCTGGCCGTCACTTTCGATGACTGCAAATCTGCCGCCGCATGCTTCACACATTTACCCCCTACACCAGGCCTCACAGAGCTATACGTTACCATCCGCCGTCAATGCCAGTCTCCGCTTGACGAGACTAAATACGGATTCGAATCCTGGAACGAAGCGCACACACCCTCTTTACGCTCTCTTTATCTCACTACCTTTGCTCTTCCGCGTCCCGGCGCTTTTTTCTTTAGGCTTACAAGATTACACATCCTGGACACCTTTGCCGACCTCATCAATCCTTTGATCAGCTACCGCCCCATGCCAGCGAAACATATCCTTGTCCTCCTTAGCTACTGCCCAGTGCTCGAAGAATTTTCACTCGATGCCGAGAAGTCAGTTCGCTGGTTTGTTTCCAACCCATTGCAGCCTTCTGAACCCCCAAAGCTTGCTATGCCAACTCTCCGCCGTCTCCACCTCAATTGCCATCACTCGACTGGTCTCACGTTGTTAACATATCTCACGGCGGCTAATATCGAGTCTGCAAACTTTCATTTCATGCCGCGATTTGACGTGCAGAACGACCCTATCGTGGGGACCGCCGCAGCAAAATTTTTTATCCGCTCGCAGGCTGTTCGCTCGCTCTCGCTGTATGCTTTCACAAATGCTGTTATCCTAGGAGGTTCGATACGATCATTCGGACACCTGAAGGAGCTCCACCTCGACCATTTTCTTGGCCTCGAAGTCATTGCCGAACGTTTCACCACAAAGCAACAATCAGGGAACAGGCCCACCCCATTTTGGTACTCACCGCAGCTTACCAGTCTTGTCATCACTGGGAATTGGTTCGACGTACCCTTTGAGAAATTGAAGGCGTTTATCAAGGCACGATATCTCGAGAACCTTAGCTATGGGACACCTGCTCGTATTGAGCGCTATGTGGTAAATGGACAGGACTTGCTGAACGGTGCAGCCCCTGGTGAGACGATCGAGTATAAGCTCCCTAAACGATTTGTGCGTTCACCCAACGGGGGATGGGAGGTACGCCTTCACCAACTAAACTAAAGTAATATTCTGATGAGAATTTCTCCAGTAATCCCTCCCAGAGTTTGCGCTGTATTAGACTTTCATTAGAATTGTATCGACAAGATTTATGCAATGTATACCATAAATAATTCATGCTCCACAAGTTATGTAAAAATACCTCTCAAGAAGCACGGCAAAGCTTTTACACTCCGCCGAAGCGATTAAAGATTAAGATGATTAGTCACCCGCGTCTAGACTCGCCCATAGTGCCTGAGAAGAAGTCAAACGACAGCCTTGAGTCGTCCTGCAAGCTAGTCGTCGACAAGATGGCGTTCGTCGCTACTTTCACTGGCAGCGAGCGGTATGTGCAGTTTCTCTCTGCATACCCATACCCCGCATTTGTGCTCGACGGCCGTCACCGACCTGGCAAACTTGGCACAGCACTCCACCCTGTCTACGGCAACATCCCATATCTCCGTTTCATTTTCGGTGTAGATTCAGCTGCGAGCGCAGTGTTGCCAATCTCATCGGGTTCTGCATCGTTAGGTGGTCTGGTGGAAGCGCTAGTGGATATACAGGAGGGCCGAAGGCTATCTGCATGGCTCTACAGATTACCCGACAATGATGCAACAGCGAAGCCGACGAGTATGGCTGACTACACGATCGTGCTGTCGCTACGACCGACATGGCTTCCTTCTGCGAGTCCCGCACTGCAGTTGGAGGTGACGAAGACGTTCATAGATGGCTTCTGGGTGTGCACCAGTGTTCCGAGAAGTGATATACCTTTACTACCGTCTCGCGCTCCGTCTCCAAATGGGTCTGCTTCATCCGGAAAGTCGCGCAGGACATCCCCCAAGCTGAGAATCCCCAACTTTCCACCTCCTCCCACATTTGCTCCTCGTTCTCTTTCACAGCCAAACGGTTTTCACACATTCAAACCGGATATTTTAATGTCGAGATTAGAACCGGTCGCATCATCCTATACAGGGTCAAACGCGCCTCTTAGTACGAGTTCGGGGAAGCAGGAGTTCGGGTGCAACTCCGTTGCGAACAGTTTGGAGGCTGACACTTCATATTTCAGCAGGGTGTCAACGCTAGTCCCACCTTCAAGTCAAATAGGACAGATGGAGCGTATGGTAGAAGCGTACCCATGGGAGACTACTGACTTGGGGCCGAGGGCTGGATGGAGCCAAGCACTGAAGACCGCTCTGAGTATTTGTCTGCAGTCACCTACTTCTGTAAGTGAAGACCAGATGTTATTGGGGCGCGCTTGTTGGCGTTCGATGATACTTGAAGGGTTGTGAATGTATAATCGCAGACTGGAGCCTGAAAATAGTTGTTCAACGCATGACCGCATTGCTGACACTTTTTTTTATACTAGTGTGCCCTCCTTTGGGGTCCGTCTCTTGTTTTGATCTACAATGACAAATACGCAGATATGGCGGGAACAAAGCACCCTCGGATATTTGCCAAACAGGGTAGTGATGCCTGGGGTGAGTTATGGGAGCAGCTTGGTCCGCTCGGTGAGATTGTGCTTTCAGGAGAGAGTGTTGCGCGGTGGGATGGTGAGGGTTTGATTCTAAGTTCTCCCGCAGATAACTAATCTCTGTTTGCAAGATCTCATGTTCTTTGAGCGCCTAACATCGGCCGATCTTCCTGAGGAACTATATCACTCTTGGAGTTGGGTACGGACTTTCGAGTTCATGCTCCGAAGAGGATTCAAATACCTGTTCTTTTACAGATACCAGTAAAGGGTGAAAATGGTGTAGTGGAAGGCATAATCAATTGGTCAATCGGTCCGTAAATTTTTTTGAGGGGCGCATATTTGACCATCAATTCATGCTATGGTGTAGAAACAACACAAAAAGTAATCGCAGAGCGCCGGCTGCTCACTTTGCGGACTATGGGAGAGCGTGCAAAACTCTCGAAAAACGTTTTACAGCTCACAAGTGCTCTGCTGTCTGTGCTAGAGCAAAACAAGGCGGAGTACATTCATCGTTTCTTCTCACTCCTTCCTCTCTAACAATGAGTCAAGTTTCCCTTTCGCCGCGTTTTATTATTGTCAAACGCCAAACCTTCGTGGGCTACTTTTATTGCTTTTATGTCGCTCTTTCTCTTTCTCTAATGCCAAACCTTAGTACCCCGACAACGAGAGAATAGTGGCAGCGGTTCTGCATCATCCTATATTCGTTCTTCGTTTGACCAACCACCGGTACAACTTTCTTTTCACCTCGCCGGTTCTATTGGCATACCCGCCTCCCACCCAGCAACACCTCCCAGCCGTGAGCTCTTCCTTGATCCTGTAACTCTACACCCCATTCCCAGTCCCCGTCTTCATTCCCGCTCCGGTGGCCTCGACACAACCATCCCATGCGATCCAAGTCCCGTTCCACTGCTTAACTTAAATGCCGTGACACTCTCCCGTTTAAGCAGCACCGACTCGAGCCTAGCCTCTGGATCAGTAGGGACGACACCTAAGTCGGGTCTTACTCTGATCGATGACAGTACTGTCTCGAATGGATTTGCAGCAAATATTTCTGATCGCCTTTCACCAACAACATCTGAACACGCTATATCTCCCTCGAAGGAATCCACCTTCTCAGGATCGTCTTCAAGCGTATGTACACCGTGGAGATGGCCAATTCCCGAGGCAGTGGCATCTCGTCGACCTGTCCTAGTTTCAACACTCCCCGCCGAGGTGGCCGAAACACTTTCTCGTCGCGCGTGGGGGGACGTTCCCAGACAGGCGGTTGTAGTCCCGATCTGGGCATATGAAGGCGATAGCTCAGATTCAGCACTACCCCAGGCTGTGCTTATTCTAGGCCTCAACCCTCGACGGCCATACGACAGAGATTATGAGGAATGGGTTGATCTTTTACGAGCGAGCTTAGGGCTTAGCTTGGCTGCGGTTTTGAGTTGGGAAGCAGAGACACAAAGGGCAGAGTATGTTTCGTTCTTGTTTCAAGCTATTTGGGCTCATGGCACGGTATTGAATCACAGGCAGCTGGCACAGCTCGATGCAGCTAAGACATCTTTTTTCAGCAATGTATCTCATGAATTACGTATGCTGTATCTTCCGGAGTCTCAATTTCGAGTACTCATCAATACCATCCCGTCAACAGGAACACCACTCACACTAATCCTCGGTCCTATCCAGGACGCTGTGACTGTAAGTAACGAGCCAAAACTCAAGGAAACGTTGAAGCTGGCACTTCGCAATGTATCTCGGCTGTCTAGACTCGTCGATTCGTTGATGGATTTTACCAGAATAGAGGCGGGGAAGTTGTTGGGTATGTATTTCATCTGCTGGTTTTTCTTACATTGCTAAAACGGCTCACAGGCAATTTTAAGCCTGTGCAGTTAGGGTCATTCACGGCAGATCTGGCAGCGCTGTTCCGAAGCACGATCGAGAAAAATCATATTGAGGTAATATTAATGAGCGTATCAAATCTAATCTTGAATCCTTTCCATTTTTTCCAGTTCAATGTTAAATGTGACACCAACTCGCATGTGCTGTGTTATGTTGACCCCGAGTTCGTTGAGGGCCATCGTTTTTCCTCTCCGGGTGCTAACACCTATCACACAGTCTATGGGAAAAGATCGTGTTTAATCTCATTGGGAATGCATTCAAATGTATATTGTCTAAACCCTGATCCAATCATCCTTGACGCTTCTTGACAGTCACCATGCAAGGCTCGATCACAGTTCGATTGCAGTTTCAAGGGCAAGAGGTGATTTTCGCGATTGAAGATACTGGTGTTGGAATCCCCCAAGAAGGTACTATTTTATCTACCTGTAATTACCACGGCTTTACTAACTGGTACCTTTATGATCAGACGTAATCAAAGTCTTCCAGCGTTTTCATCGTGTCACGGTGTGTGACTACGATATTTTCATTGGGTAGAGTGTGAGGTTTTTCATTTTAGTCTATATCCCGAAGCCATGAGGGGACTGGTATTGGCCTTTCTCTAACAAGGGTCAGCATCAGATGCAGAAACATGATGTAATCACTAAATATCACACTTAGGAGCTCGTTCGTCTCCATGGTGGTACAATCAGCGTCGTTTCCAGGACAGAATCAGAGAGCTCAGACGGCTCCCATGGGTCTGTGTTTACGGTAACACTACCCTTAGGTAAAGACCACCTTCCACCTACTCACGTAGATGATACAATGTCGGAGACACACCGCCATCAACATTACGCCCGGGGTATTGTAGAGGAAGCCACACACTGGTCACGTCAATCAGACCCGATGAAAACGCCGAGCGACTCTAGCGACTCAGGAGGGAGTAATGAGTCAAGTAGAATGGATGCCACCACTCTTTTCTTCATGAAGAAGGATGTGTTACTCCTTGGTGAGTTCTTACTGTTTTCTTTGAAGGAAGGACAGGTAGCCTGAAAAGTTATGATACACCCAAAAAGTGGACGACAGTAGTGACATGCGACAGGTGAACCTTAATGTGGCTGTAATTAGCTATTCGATGTTGACCAACCTACTACACCAGTTCATCAAGTCGATGTAAGTAGTATGGACCGCTTTCGACTGCACTATCAGTGACAGTTCGGCTCCCCTACTTAGTTTTGTGGAGTTCTGTACTGTGATTGAGGCTAGACATGGTCAAGAAGCGCTAGAACTCATTGACAAGGGCCTGCGCCCAACCGTGATTGTCAGCGATGTTATGATGCCTGGTATGGAAGTCCAATCACCTGTCAAACATGCTTTCATTCAGCTATGTATCGTAGTTTTGGATGGTTATTCTCTCATGAAAGCGATTCGCGAACGACCAGACACAAGTGAGTGTGAGGTCACTCTATGTTGAAGAAATTTGTTAAATACTTGTTCAGGATTATTGCCTATCATATTCCTCACGGCGAAGGCGGGCGAGGAAGCCCGAGTAGATGGCTTAGTAAGAGCCCAATATTCTTTTGACAACTGTGCTTACTCTGGATCTCTTTCAGTTATCCGGCGCTGATGAGTACGTGTATTTGTAAAAGCATGATCAATTTGCGTTTATCAACCTCACGCAATCATTAGTTATATTGCTAAACCATTCCAGGGGCGCGAACTAGTTGCTCGGGTTCACCTACAAATGCAGCTTGGCAAACGCAGAGCGGAATTAGAAGTGAGTTTGACCCTATTTATTGCTTTGGAAGCGACCGATTCATTGTCTTGCATGTAGGCACGTTTTGAGTGAGTCGGGTTATCTCATCCATCCATCCATCTGTTTGATTCATGAATATCAGAGAGCGCCAACGAGAAGTTCAAATATTGTCTGACAACTCACCGATTGGGATTGTTCGGTGAGCTGGATTCTCATATAAACATCGCGTTCCTGATCGTCCGGTATAGAACTAACCCTAACGGGCGGTGTGTCAGATACATCCCGTTCACGTTATCCTTGTTCACACATGATAAACTAGAATAATATATGTCAATCGCCGCTGGTATGAGCTTACGGGTCGTGTCGGTTGCCCGTTGGATGATTGGTATAGTCCACTTTATAGCTCTTTGTGTGTAAAGCCTCACATGTAGCTGTTTCATAGGATGGACAGGTTCGCGTTAAAGAGAGCTGAATATTAGTTTGGGATTTTGACTGTGTCCGTCATTATCAGTGTCCATCCCGAACATCTAGAAGCTGTACGGACATTTTGGGGAGAGGTATTCGACGACCGCCTTGGTCGTTCCCTGGAATTTCGTATGTTTAACCTTTTATGAGTTGTAAAGACAACTGAGACTCTTCTCTAGGTTGGCAGAATGGTGTATGGACTAAAGGCCAAACAGTCCCTCTAGGACAGGAACGAAACGTTTGGGGTACGTCCTGAATTTGATTATTGCCCAACACCCTGCCACTCATTCAGGGCTCGATAGCGGGTGTATTATTCACAATCACTGACATATCAGATCAACGCCTATACGAAGCGTCTCAACTGTCACACGCACAGGAAAGAGAGGCTTCAGCACGACGACGGGCCGAAGAAGCTGAGGAGAGGCGTAAGGATGCAGACGAGCGCCGTCGTGCTCAAGGTACGTGGTCGGTAGCCTTCATACGAGGTCTTTCGATAAAGTCTTTGCGCGTATATTTCTAGAACTTTTGATTGATGTTACCTCCCATGAACTACGACAACCAGTCTCTGCGATTCTAAATTGTAGTGCTCTAGTCCGGGAAAACTTGGCGAGCTTACGAGACAATCTCCGCGGATGCTACAACAAGGGGTCCAGCTTTGTTCCACAGGAAGCATTGTTGCGAGTGATCGACGAAGATCTAGAGGCATTGGATTCTATATACCAAGTAATGCTATTTATCCAATTTTTAAGCGGCAATTCTTGACCCTTGTTTTGTAGTGTGGATTGGCCCAAGGTGACCCCAATGCGATTCTTACACCTCACTCTATATAAATGTCTGATTGTTTCAGAGCGAATTGCAAATGATGTGCTTTCGCTTTCTAGGATTCAGCTCCAGGTCCTTTCTATTCACCCTGTTGAGTTCGAACTGGTACCGGAAGTCCGACGCATCGTAGCAATTTTCAACAATGAATTGAAAATGTATGGTTTCCCATATTCCTCTCATACTGTCGTTGATGTAATGTATAGGAAGGGGATTAGCATGTACTTGCATTTTGGAGAGTCGATACGCAAATTGCGTATCAGACGGATACGATCGGACAAGTCACGTTTGGCTCAAGTACTTACAAACCTGCTCTCGAACGCCATCAAATTTGCTGTACGCCCCATATTCTCGCAATCTTTCAAAGATATCTGATTTTTTTCAATAGGATACCAGTGTTGATAAACGCGAAATTGAAGTCAACGTAGAGGTGTCTTTTGGTCCCCCTGATCAGGGAAATTGCCTTCCTCCCTCAGAGGATGAAGCTCCCGATGATCCTGCGGCGCCTATATACCTATACGTTGCGGTCAAAGACTCCGGGCCTGGCCTAAAACCAGATGATTTGACACTTTTGTTTAAAAGGTGCTCCGTATTTTTTCAGTATTGTCTATGTTGGGCTTATTCCATCCCCAGATTCCAACAAGGATCTAATTCACACGACGTTTTTGGCGGTTCCGGTCTCGGTTGTCAGTGCTCTTTGCGTTTCGATATCTTTACACAATGTTAAACCTGTCCCCAGTATTTGTGTCAAGGAAGCTTTGTGACCTTATGGATGGCAGAATAAATGTAAGTCTAAAACACCACCTAGCTATCCACTGAACCATTGACCGTGTTTCAGGTTGACAGTATATATGGGCAAGGTGCTACATTCCGTTTTTTTATACAGGCTTCAAATTCCCCTATGGGGCCGGAAAATCGCGAAATCACTGCCTCTGATTTGAGCAACGAGCGGCGCGCGACAAGGCCAGGACCACGAAGCCCAGAAATCGGGAGACGTGCTGGAGGCACAGCTCATCCACAGTCAGTCCTCGTTGATCTAGCCATCTCGGATTAATCCAATTGCTTCTGCAGTATTCTAATTACGGAGGACAATTTGATCAACCAGGTTAGCCCGTCTCACCGACACTTGCTAAATACGGTTTCTGACGTTTTCTGATGTTGACCAGACTGTACTGAAGTAAGCCTGTGCCCTACTAATTTAAAACTGTCTTCAATTTTTTGATCATGCGTCCCCTAGTCGTCAATTGAAAGGCGCAGGATTTATCACGACTCTAGCCTCTAATGGACAACAAGCAATAGAACGAATCCGTGCTCTTGCTTTCACATACAATGCGCAGCCAGTCCTGTCGAAGTTATTCGATGCTATTCTCGTAAGCTCCACCCCTTTGTCTCGTCACTTCCTTGATGATTCTCCTTTTCAAAGATGGATTGTGAAATGCCCGTAATGTGCGATGATTTACTAAAGTAGGTCTCCTTTGTTATTCATTAATTCGCAATTACAGGGATGGTCTTACTGCTGTCCGTGAAATCCGTCGACTGGAAGCATCCGGAGAACTCCCAGGTCGCAATCGCATATACGCACTGACAGGCAACGCTCGCGCCGGGCAAGTACAAAGCGCTCTAGATGCAGGGATGGACGAGGTCTTGGTATGTGGGCGCCATGCTCCTCTACAGCTCATCTCTCAACGACCCCCTTCACAGATCAAACCGTACAGGCTTGATGAATTGCTATTCAAGCTTCGCGAGTGTTGACTCACGGATCCAACAGCGCTTGCTGCTATCTCTTTTTGATACTTTTCCTCCTGGATCTCATCGCCCTCTCTACATTCTCTGACAATCTTATCTGTACATCTCACCACCACTCACTTCCATCATTGCACAAATATTCTCTTGGGTCTTATGTGGTATGAAGTTTCTCTTGGGGGTCTTATGTGGTACAAAATTTCTCTTGGGGTCTTATGGAATACACATGTATCGCTATCTTCTATTCCGTTTGCTGTGGACTTTTCACTGGAGCTTTAAAGCTTGACATGGGGAGCACGCATATATCTTGACGCTACAATGATAATACACGACGATCATCCTTGTACTATTCATACTGTCACTGATTCAACCGAATTCACCTCGTCGCACAGTTCTCGGGGAGGTCTCGTTAAGCAAGTGTCTTGTCGGCCGAAACTAACAACAGTGCAGCGATTGGACGAAATTTCCAATCTCCGTTGACGCAACTCAATAAGGAAACAGGGATTTCACGCTCAGATCGGCAGATTCACCGCTCAGTGCGTTCGCTGGCTGCATAGCGGAGAATCAGGATCAACCACGGTCCGATCTTGCATTGGCAAGAACCCAATTTTGTGTTTTAACCTTCATGTCTATGATCTAAAATTCAAATACAATTCAGGTGACGTTCCTAATCCTCTGCACCCTATGACGAAGGTCACGAGGGTATATTCTATGATTTTTTGGGGTTTATAGATGAAGAAGAGTGTGTATTCAGCACCAAATGTCCGCGACCGACTGCTACATATTTTGCCTCGTGGGCTCTTGAATCCGAAGACACGAGATGTATAACCGTCATGTGTTTAGGGGGCTGCGCACTGCTTCTGCAGTAGAACTATGGTAATGTTGCGCCAGCACTCCATCTCCCCGGCTTACGATAAGTAAACATCACAGTCATCAGGGGAATCGTCTTGCCAAACATGCACAAGTGCAGTTTCATCTCATACCGCAATTATGCCGCAACACATGGCCCCAAATCAGAATTTCTTCCCCTTAAAAGAATGAATTGAAGCGAGACAAGTCCTATTGAAGTCAACAAAACTTCATCTCTCAGATTCTCATCAGTACTTGACCAGCCTGAGAATGCGTTTCGCTGCGCTTGTGCAATTCGCCGTCCTCATCGGCCTTGTCGCTAGTCGGTATATCTGTGGCGATAGTATACCTATAGACCTGACCGTACACTTGTTCAGCCCACCCTGCGCCGGAAGCACCTCGCGATCCCTCCGTCCCCGTACAGACGCGCGATTGTTCCACCCACATCGAGGCTTTCAACAGAGCTAGGCGAGCCAAGAGATCTCTGAACAATCGAAATTATTACTGGGGCCTCAACAACGTTTGTGTTCAATGATTGCAGCATAATAAACTATGTTAACATCGTCCCAGAACACATGCGTCACTGCACCTGAAGTCTCAGGAGGTCAATGCTCGTTCATGTTCACCAATCATGATATGTACTTACGTTTCGACCATGCAGCTGACAATTGGATTGCTGGCGCTGTAAGGGATTAACTATATTTACAAAATTCGTATCCTGATGTGTTTATAGCCAGTTCGCACAGACCTTACCGAGGGACAACTGTCAGGACTAATTTAAAACGTCTACTAATCTCTGCGCACTGATCCACTATCCCTACAGTGGCGTTGAATTTGTGATGGACGTTGGTGTGATGGACATGTCCACGTGCGGTAATTAAATTATCTTTCATTGCCACTCCTTGTTTCACCTCCTCGTCCGTCAGAGGCCATGGATAACGCCCTTGTTGAGCTTTGGAGCGGTGAGTAAACATTTTCACCCGAAGATATTATAGTCTGATTTTGTACCAGCAAATGCTACCGGACAATATGGTGCGACATTCCTGCGTGGAGGAACTACCACAGATTCAACAGGAATCGCTGAACTCACCACCATCTTCCCTGGGTTTACCCCCGGAGAAGCTGCTCATTTCGGAGTAAAAGTATACCCCAATTGGTCCGGAGCATCGACTATTACAGGAGACACCACGTCGTACAATGGCCGCCTTTACTTCACCGATCAGTGGAGCGTCGTCATTGGCGAGTGGTACTACTACGACGCGAACCCTGTGAAACAGACTCTGAATGCTCAAGACCCATACTGGGCCCAGGCGAACTCTGCAGGCTTTAACCCTGTCGTTGAGTGAGTTATCCCTATACTATGTCTTCGTGAATATCTTCTGGAACATATACAGCATCGAGGAAATCGGAGATGACTGGCCAGAGGGCATTCTGTGAGTACTAGGTCTTAAGCCAATTAAACTAGGCTCACTTAGCGTATACAGCGGGTATATCACCATTGGGGTAAATTCGAAGGCGTCATACGCAACTTAATTGTCTTTGATACGGAAAACTGTAGTTATAAGTTCCAGAAGCAACACATTATTGTCTTTATTCCAGCGACGGGCCAGGACACTGGTAGTCGAATTCTGTTTTACCATCAAGGCGAAGTTGGTGCTTTGTGATGAAATGCAGAATAACCTCAGTTGTTCCAGTCGGATCTTATCGGTGGCGATAAATCACCGCAGAACCCTCATAATAAAGATTGTTCTAGACCGTCTTGACCTGTTTTCAGGACTGATTTGCATGATCAGGACAGGGAAGAACGGGTCAGGTCCCTGTTTGTAATTAAGCATCCAGAATAAAAATTACATCGTCGTGGCCACCAGTTACTTCGATGTCGATATTTCTCATGAGACACGGAGTTTGAATACAAGGATTCATGTAGGTCACGTGACCACATCCACCAAATTATCTCTCGATGCTCCGAACAATGTAAGTCATATAGCCAACTATTCAACAAATTAAATTGACCGCCATGTATCCAGAAAACCCAAAAATGCTCGGTCAAAACGAGCATTGGATGCCCGAGAGCCAAAGGAGGTCGAAGATCCACGATCAGCAATTTTCGTGCGTGGTACACATTCCGGCGAGAAAGTGAACAATGTTATGAAAGACCTCGTTAGTTCCCTCTTTAGACATTATAACGTATACCTGTGCTTAACCCCCCTAGATGGCACTTAAACGGCCACATGCCATTTCCTTTTCAAAAAAGAACGATATCCACCCATTCACAGACGCATCTTCCCTAGAATTCTGGTCGCAGAAGAACGATGCGTCGTTCTTTGTCGTCGGACAGAGTAATAAAAAGAGACCGGATGGGCTTGTTTTGGCTCGAACGTTTGACGGCAGGGTACTTGATATGTGCGAAGTGGGCGTTGAAGGCTACGTTCCCATGAGCGACATTCCTGTACGTATATTTGTAAAAGAACGGTTAGGAACGTGTTGGTGCTTACCTTTGAATGGATCCAGGGTGAGAAAGCCACGCCAGGCCATACACCGCTGATGCACTTTGCGTCCGAGCTGTTCGAGGCTCACCCGCGATATGCCCAGCTCAAATCACTCCTCCTTGACCTTTTCAGCGCCGGAGAAGTAGGCGACGGCATCCATCTAAAAGGCATCGAGCATGTCATCAGCGTCACTATCGCACCCTCCCCTACAACGACAACGACAACGACTGCCACTGGACTCCCAAAGCCCGAGATCCTCCCTAAAATCCATCTCCGTACCTACACGATCTCCTTCCAAAAATCGGGCACACGCACACCATACGTCGCCCTCGCCCCACATGGGCCCTCGCTCGATCTTGTCCTGCGACGGCATACGGACCCAGATCCTGCACTGCTCCAGCTCGCGATGAAGCGGCCCAAGTTGAAGAAGAAAGAGGTGGAGGCAGGTCTGGGGAAGAGGAAAAGGAATCAGGAGGTCGATGAGATGGGCGACTTGCGTGGACGGATACATATACCGAATCAGGACTTGGGTGCGTTAGATCGCGGGAGCAAGAGGATGAAGGGCCTGAAAAGAACGGGCCCAAGAGAGGGTGCCACATGAATATATTTGTTAAATACGACATTCTGCTGCAAAAGAGAAGTCACCAGTCTATCAAAAAAAAAATTTCCAAGCCGAGCCCTGGAGGAAAAATACATAAAGCTGACGACGGTGGAACTTTACATGCGCTAAGTAATGGCTGGGGCAACTCTACTGATAAATACCGTAACCAGCGACACCAGATCACGCTAGGCGGGCCTCGTGACGGAGCCCACTAGGCCGAGGCACTGACAGTCCTGGTGGCCGGAACCGTTTAATAGATTTTGTTCGAATCTTCCCGCGGCGGAATATAGCCTGTGCGACGAGCTGTGTGGGAGTAAGCGTTCCATCAGGAACAGCTTCTGAATTATGACAATCAGATGGCGTGAGCGAACAGGACACCGAGCAGGGCGTAGATGGGGTTGCGGGGAATTGGGTAGGCGAGCAGGGCTGAAACGCGGACGCCATAGAGCAAACTCTACGCCGGGGCGCGATGCATGGTAGAGACTGAGGCAGATCGTCGGGCCCCGGCGCGGACTGTGGGCTAAAAGGAAGAGAGTCCTCGAACTGTCCCAAAGGGAAGGGCACTATGTTCTGCAGGGGGTTTACCGTACCTGTCCGCGGCATAAAAGGCGTCGGTAGGGGACTATAACCTTCTGCGGACAGTTTGGCGCCCAGACGGCTGAGGAGCTCCCGGTCGAGAGCGCTAGTCCAGGAGAGCTGAAGGGTGTCACACGCACGAGGAGGCTGCACTAACGTGAGCATAAGTCCACCCTGTGCAAAGTCCATTGCTCTTTGAGAGTATGGGCATGTCATCCCGATCTCAGCACCTTCCGACTCATCGGCTTTTGGCATTCTCGTCGCGTCTTTCTGTGCGGCCATCCACGCGAGACTTCTATGGACAACGATCTGCCAATGCAAGTCTGCCAATTCGCGTTTTGTGTGCCTCTTGCGTACTTGTTGCCGCATAGGCGCGAGACCCAGTCCAAGGTTCATAGGACCCAGTAGAGCCAGCTGCATTTTGATGTTGGGATTAATAGAAACGGTAGGGAGGTGAGAGGGAACCATGGGGAAATGGAGTGGTGGGGAAGGGCTCCTCACCACGTGTGCACGCGTTCGGTCGAATCGGGGATTGATTAGGGCTGGGGTCAGTGGAGGTGAGGGGGGGTCACCATACAAGGGGGACGATGGGAGGCATTGCGGCCGTTTATGGGTATGTCGGGGGGTCTCGGGCTTGACTGTAGAGAACGATGGACAACGACGCTTGAGAGTGTCTCGTGGCGGGGAAGTAGGCGACAGAATAGGCGATGCTGGCGCAAATTTGTGCCTAGACCCGGGAGCTCGGAGCTTTGGAGACGAGCTCGAAGAGTCGCGCGACATACAGGAAAGTGGGATCGGGGAGCGCAAACGTTCTGGGGTATGCGAGTTGGCCCGATCGTGTGCGTGGCGCCCTCTCGTCCGCCCTCGTCTGTTCCTCCCTCGTCCTCTCCGTGGCAGTGCATCTTCCACTGCCTTTCCTTTCTGGCTCAGGGGGTACACGTCGTCGTCATCAACCAGAGCGGCTGTTGTGACGGCGGTGAGAGAGCACTTGAGGTTCGGCAGATTCCGCAGGCTTTTGAACTGAGATGCTGGGGGGGATTTGGACCGTGGAGACGGGTATGGTTGACGACTGGCAATAGGCGGTGATGGCGCTGGTGTTGGTAACATAGCGAAGGTGGCCACCGTCGTGGGTCTGTGGCCGAAGTGCAAAAGGAGTGGCGAGAGGTTCCAGTCCTCTAAAAAGGATCTGGGAAGATAAGAATTCTAAGTATCTGGCACGAGTTTATGAGTGAGATAGAAGTAATAGTGCGCCGCATCCGTAGACGTCCAAAGAGCAGCACAAAAGACGCAAGCGACAGCACTCACAATTCGATGGAACAAGAGCCAACGTGCTTGTTTGGCACGTTATGAGTCGCGTGTATTGATACAAGACGCCAGTGTGTCGAGGCAGATTAAGAGATGAACGAGTAAGGATACTAAGGAAGTCTATAAGTGTTTGCCAAGGCGTATGCTGACGTAAGCTGTGGCACTACCTGGCCTATTATAGCATAACTCATGTAGCTCATGTCCCCAACCGTAACGCTATGCTACTCTCATGTCGGTTTTTGTAACGAGTTCATCCTAGCTCTTCCTAGTTCGCGTGACAATTATTTTTTTTACATAATAGAATATCTCCTTTCTTCAGCGACCTATTTTCAGAGGGTCGTGTGTAAGGGGTTTCTGCCAGGGTCCATCAGTCGGCGCAACGGAGCGCAACGGAGACTCCCAGTGGTCCGTGCCGGGGAAGAGCAACTCGGGGTTACGCAGGGCCGTCACGGAGGCCCTGCAGCTGATGGAATCCCAACCCGGGGTCGTACCACGGAGGACTGAAAGCAAAACTACCTGTATGAGGTTCACACTGTGTACACATAGATTTGTATATTCTGACGCGACTGGTCTAGTTATTCGGGGTCGCTGTTGCGATAAGCGTCACAATGCCATGTCCCCAGCTGATTTGGCATGATGCCATATGCATTGATGAGCCACTTGCTGCCGAGTCGGAAAAATCGAGGCTGCGATCTAGACCCGACTTGTGATCCAGCGTTCAATTTTATACGCAGAAACACGTCTTTCATCCCTCAAGGCCTCAAGACCTGATACTGCGTCGTTAATAGACCTGCAGTGGAGACGGCGCACCTATGTATAGAAGAGCACCACTCCCGCATGAGTCCAAGTTACGCATCCTGATGCATCGGTTTTAAATTGCTACCGAGGGCAACCGTTCGCTCGCCCAATCAGGAGGGTTCAATCTGGGTTAATCTGCTCTAGTATCAAGATAATGCCTCGATCGTGCCCCGATGAGTCTATATTTTTGCATCCCGACACTCCAAACATTTTGCGCTCTCCGGAAACTATTTGATTATGACATTCGGTCAGCGACACTACTCATTATTTGCGCGCTTTCTAATCGTCACACATGGAAATTTTTCGATCGAGCGAACGCAGACTCGGAGTTCCGAATATCCGAGTCGCTGTCAATCATGGTGGTCCTCTAAAGAGTGAAGCTCGAGGGGAAAGAACCCCCGTATTCGCTCCTGAGTCTTAGCAACGCATGCTTGACTGTTACCACGCACGACCGGGCCGACTCATTATTGGTAAATAAATCGAGTCAAGGTTAAAACACCGTATAACGTCCTAAAGTTTCTCCCGTACGTCCCTAATTTCTATATCAGCGTCTTTGATCAAAGTTCCAATCACTGCATACTTTCAGCACGGGACCCGGCCCTCCCAAAGACCTTTCCACACGCAAAGTCGAAACTAAGATACTGAGTAAAAACCTTTATACAATGTTAGGTCAGTCACTTATCTATTCATCTCCGATCGACCCTGGTTCAAGCATGAAATGTGATGGTGCGCGGGACCACGTCGAACTATTGTTCATTTGTTATGGACGCGTGTGTTTTTACTAACGATGTACTTGCACACTTTGGGTCCGAGCTACCGCGTTCACCGCACGGTATTATGATGCGGCCTCATCACATGTATATCACGAATAGGCATCTACAGTGCCTTTCCGAATTCAAGGCAAGGTATAGACAGACTAGGCGTTTTCCTCCGCTCCGAGTTTATGTCAAGGTCGTCCATGATGGTATATAGAAAGCTGAAGATGTCGTGGCGGATTTTTGTTAAGAGTCTTGCAGTGAGCTAGTGTAACCGATATCAACCCAAGCTCGCAATTTATCTCCATAATGTATGGTCGCCAGCAGAAGTCTTCACGCGAGGATTGTCAACGCGAGTGCCAGAAAGGGCGAGTCGGTATTACTTACCCAAGCGCCAACCACCCCACCACGGCTGCAAGTCCGTTTGTAGCGGCGACACCGATCTTATCGATTGTGGGCAACACTACAGCGGAGGCCAAGCTGCAAAACAAATTGCGCACAAAGCTAAAAGACATAAGGTTGGATCAGAGTCAGTTTGCCCATGGCAAATCAATACACACTAGCTGACTGCAAGAGCCTCGGCGCTCCGGGAGTGAACTATGTCGGCAATGTATGTTGAACAGGGGGAGAGAACTCCAACAATCTAGATTTAGAGGCATGCTGAGCACAATTAAAATGAAAGGGGAAGAATCTCAGCTCGAACTTACGCCGACGCCATGTATGAACAGACATATCAAATCAATAACGAGGCCTAACCTCCCTGGAACGAACTGGGTAGTCAGGCCATATACCAATACAAAGAATGGTACCATAACCATCGCTCCGGGTAATGCGGCGGTGAGGCGATCCTCCGGAACCCACTCTCCTCCCCGCCTCTTTCTCCCGTTGATGACTGCGCGATCGGAAAAATGGCCAGCGACAGGAGCGCCAACTATGTCAGAGATGAGCCATGGAACAGTTAGGCTGTTAAATTTCTTCAACTTACCGATGTTGCCTATCCCAGACACGAGGAAGCAAGCCCCAACAAGAGCCGGACTTTCGATATGATAGGAAGATCCCTATGCACCGATCATTTCATTCAGTTTGCCTTAGTTCCTAGGCACTGTACATACGATAGTGTAGGAGAGCGGAATGAGGAGGACTGCCGGCAAAAAACATACTTCTTGAGATACCCGTCGCGTTAAGCATAAGAAAGCGTCATACCATAATCGGTGACCAAAGTCATTGCGCTAGCAATTACCTATCCGCAGTACAATTATTTTCCTCTGTAATCGACGTGAGAACACTTACAACAAGTGATATGTTCGGTCCGCGTAATAGTCCCAATGGATTGAATGGGTTCAACCAGACCCATACCCATGTTTGCTTTTTCCCGCTGGACGCACTGGCAGTATCCGTTTCTCCTGCGCGAAGTTTGTCGATGCCCCTAGATCCTGGATGGCTAGTTTCAGGCAAGAATGCGGCAACAAATACTAATGCAGCCAGGCCCATGCTAAAAATGATTAATTGCATGATGCGCCAGGAAGCGTATGTTGCTGTCAGACCCCCAAGAAGCGGTGCGAGTGCTGGCCCAAATAGAACGGTCTAGACATTTGATGGATCGTACCAGGATAGAGGGGGGATGAACTCGAACTCACCCCAAGAAGGACTCCCATAGCTGTTCCGCGTTCTTCCAGCTTATAAATATCAGAAATTGTAGCAGCTCCCACAGAAGTTACACTAGCATTATGTCAGTGACGTAGTGACACGAATACGTAGTTGGGTGAGCTTGAACTCACCACGAAGCTCCGAAGGCTTGTAGTGCGCGGCTGATAACAAGCTGCAGCACATTCTTTGAAATTGCAGCAGCCAAAGACCCGAGGCAAAGAAGTGGGAGGGACACTAAATATACAGGCCGGCGACCATCTATAACAGTGTCAAAATGAAGGCCATGTAAGTTTTAAACGACGAACAGAATCCGGCATACGGTGCCCAAATAAGATTTCCAAGTGCAATTGTGAACACATAGGCTGCAACTGTGTAACTGATAGGGTTAATGTACACAAGATACAACACGAACCAGAAAGAACTTACTTTATGACGCTCCCAGAGGTGTTGAGGTCTTTTGCGATCTCTGGCACACAGGGAACAAAACAACCAGACGCGAATGCTTTTTACAACGTTCATCATTCCAAAAATCAAGAGTTAGCTTCGGATGATAGGTTTGAACAGAAGCTTACGGGATATGATACCAGCCATGGCGAGGATGCTTAAAATAAACTTTTTTTGAACAGGTGAAAACCGATCATAAACATCTTGAGATCTGTTGTCTACAGAATCAGATAGCAATGGGGTGGCCTCAGACATCCAGGTCACTATGATATACTATGACTCGAGGAAGGAGAGTCCACAGAAGTAAAGTTTATGGCCACAGCTTGAGCTTTCGAACTTTCACAGGTGTGTCGAACTTTCTTATTAGCCCTGCGTAGTTCCTCTATATAGAGAACTTCTGTAAGCGTCGCCTCATATCCTGACTCACATGCCAGATTTGGAGTCACGATTTGGAGTCACGCTGTGTCACATTATCGTTATGTAATCATCATGTGTCACAACTACATCCCTATGACTGGCTTTATTGAATAGAAATAAACTAATTGGGAATCATGAAGAGTTTTTGAGTGATGGTGTGCATGTAATATCATAAAATATTTGATTTCGTGTGGCATTATGTTGAAATCTGACCCATATGCACTGTTATGAACTAGATTTCTTCTCATCGGATGTTGGAATTATTGGAATGTTGGAGTTTGGGATTTGGAGTTGTGATCAGAGCATACAGACATCAGCTTCAACTTATAGGTTGCACCCTCTTAGATCCTTCGTGTCCTGGTATTTCAGAAGGTCAGGCAGGATATTGGAGAAGTCGGAGAAGGTTGGAGGAGTTGGAGAATGGAAAGTCGGATAAGACTTAGAGACGGAAGTGAGAAGATATTGAGTCAAGGTAGGTCAATATTCAAACTGAAGAATGAAGTACATGGAGGAGTCATATATAATGAATCGATACGGTCTGAGTCGGAAAGATACAAAATGCGGAAATCCGAAATGGAGCGAATACGGGATTGGGGTACAAGTAAATATGGACATAAGACTGAAGATGTAGATCTTGATAAGAAATGACTAAATATAGATGGGATGGGGATAAGTAGAACGGGTGGAGTAAATCGGAAATATGAATTGGAATATATTGGAGAAAAGCGGAAAAGCTGGGAATGAATCTGGGTTCTAACAGTATCTCCTCTTTAAGGCTGAGCCCTCGAGGCCTAAGATCTGCGTGGGAAGTTTGGTTTGGTGATTAAGCGAGACCCCTAATGTGATATATAAGAGTGATGGATGGGGTTTGACTTTTCAGACTTCTGATCTTCTTATCCCTACTCCCCTCTAAGCTCAATGTCAATGCCACTGATTATCTCACTTGAAGACCTTATTTCTGAAGATGATTTGGGGTCGGAAAACGATATGGAGGCACAGATTTGTGAGATTTTGTAGTTGCAAAAAGAAGTGGTGAAGAAATTGGAGTGGAGAAGGTTGGAGTGGAAAAAGGTGGAAAAGGATGAGAGAAAGGCTGAAAAGAAATCAGAGGGAAAATCTTGGAAAATGAAAAGTGATGTGGTGGATAGAACCATTACTTGTTGGAGGGTGCAAGAATCTGCCATAAATCAGATTGGGCATGAACAGTATTGTTGGGTGGGATGTCGGGTTCAGGACATGTTTTGCTCGCAAATAGTGGAAGGAAGGAATGGGACATGTGATGAGTGCACAAGGGATGGAAGGACATGCTATTGACCAGGAGTGTTGGGATTTGTGGAAGAAGTCGCAAAAGGTGTGGATGGGTGAGGGAGGAACGGTGGAATTGCTTTTGAAGGAAATCTGAGAGTTGTGGAAGTCCATTGATTGTCACGCAAGTTCCATGCAGGTACATTCCAAGGAGATGCAGATTCTGACTGGATGGGTGCAGAGAATGGTTCAGCACCAGGAGCAGGAATTGGAAGTGAGGATGGAGAAAATGGAAAGGGATGAAATATGGGAAATGGAATTGGAAAATTGAATTGGGATTGAGTGGAAAAGCGAAGCGGGATTTCTTGGAACAGATGGAAATGTAATGAACATGGAAAATATAGGAAAAAATCGGAAAAAGGAAAAGGGAAAGTTAAGGCAGAATCGGACTGGGTTTATTGGGATGTTTGTTATGAAAGTCTTCAACAATTTCTGAAGCGTTGCCTAATTCCGTAGCGGGAATCCACAAAGTTTCTTCATCCGTACCTTGATAGCCCGTTCAGTGTACCAAGTATTGTATCTTGCAACTTCAGTGATTGTCTATCTTGGAATCCAGAATTTCGTTGATTTTGTATTTGGGTTCGCCTTCGATAATAACTGGTGGAGGTGGAGGCTGTATTCGGTTTGGAATTTCATTTGGAGTTGTGGGTTCTAGCATAGAGACATGGAAGGATGGGTGAACAGCACACATACTGTTGGGTAAATGGAGAATGAAGGCTCGATTACTGGTACCTGCAGGTGCAATGATTTCAAAAGGTCCGAGGTATTTTTCGGCGAGCTTCTTCAAAGGTTGGGTTGTGCGGAAAAATTCGGCTTTGACGAAGACTTTGTTGCCTACTTTGAAGTCCAGGGCTGGAGAATGTTTCTTGTTTGTGGGTTCCTCATATTGGGATTGTGCATCAGAGATTCTCTTTCAGAGTTCCTGGTGGAGTTTGTCTAAGTCAACCATGAAATCTTTCACACAGGATGAGACGAGATCACGTTCGGGATGTATTGAAATGTCAGGATTGTAACCTTTGTTGGTGAAGAACGGAGAAACTCCTGTTGTCGCATTTGGAGTGTTGTTATAGGCAAATTCTGTGAGCGGAAGAAGTTCAGCCCAATTGTCTTGTTGATAGTTACAATAAATGCAGAGATATTGCTCAAGAGTCTGATTTGTTCGTTTGGTTTGTCTGTCACCTTCAGGGTGATAACCAGAAGTGAAGTGGAGATTCATGTCTAGCGCCTTTCCGAGTGTGTGGAAAAAGGAAGACATGAATTCTGAACCTCGATCGGAGGTGACGTGAGTCAGAACACCGTGCTTGGAGAAGACATGGAGGACAAAAAGCTGAGTGAGCATCGGAGAAGTGATCGTCGTGACTGTGGGAATGAATATAGTTTGTTTCATGAGTCTGTCAATGATAACAAGGATGCTGTCAAAACCCAATGAAAGTGGAAGCGGTTCAATGAAGTCCAAGGATATGGAGTTCCATGGTCTTGGTGGGATCGGTAAGTGCTTCAAAAATCCATAAGGCTGGTGTCATTGGGATTTTGATTGCATGCATGTTGTACAGGATTCGACATAGGAAATCATGAAGTCGCGGAGTTTTGGCCACACATATTCATGTCGGATATTGCTGAGTGTCTTGTTTTGTCCGAAATGTCCAGAGATTTGGTGATCGTGCAGATATTGTAGAATGCGGAGTTGGAGGTCCTTAATGTTGGGAACGTAGATTTGGTTGTCGAGTTGGAGAAGTCCTTGAGGATTGACTGACCATCGGGGTGTCAGAGGATTTGCAGGATAGTCGGAAATTGTGGGATTGGAGGAGATGGATTGTCATATTTCTTTGTGAAGTTTCTCAAACTCCATGATGGTAACTGCATGGAGAATTGTGATGTTAAGATGTGGCTTGGAGGGACGATGACAGCTGTTCGTTAGTGAAAACCAGACGGAAATTATGTGGATTGATGCTGGCATAGTCACTACTCCCTTCTTTAGGATAGACATCCCATCGTCTAGTTAAAGAGTCAGGTTTTGTTCTGAGTATTCTGGGTCAGAATTGGATAACGAGGTTGAATTGGCATAGGTATTCTGACCATCGGACTTGTCGTTGGGTTAAAAGCTTAGTGGTGGCGAAGTATTTGAGGTTTTTGTGGTCGGTTACAATGTCGATGGTGGAACTGGAACCTTAAAGGTAATGCCACCAAATCTTGAAAGCTTCAAAAATCGTGAGTAATTCCTTGTTGTGAATGTTGTAGTTTAATTCCGGGGCGGTGAAAGTCCTAGAATAAAAAGCTACAGGTGAATTTCGCCATCTTCTGGAGAAATGATGGAGAGGATTGCTGCAAGGGTGTAGTCCAAAAAAAGCATCGGTTTCCACGATGAGTTGGCAATCGGGAATCCAGTGTGTAAGGATCAGAGCTGTGGTGAAGGCTTTCTTAAGTGTTTCAAAGGATTTCCGACACTCATCAGAGAAGTTCCATTATACGGATTTCTGAGTGAGTCAGGTAAGCGGGATTGTGATGTCGGAGTAATTAAAGAATGAAGCATTGGTAAAATTTCATGAAACCTAGGAAGGATTGGATGTCTTTTACTTTTTGGGGTTCGGGCCATTCTTGAATTACTTTGATCTTATCATCTGCCATTGAAAGTCCTTTGGGGGAGAGCATGTATCTGAGGTATTCTACCATAGTCTTGTGGAAATCACATTTGTCAGATCTTGCATAAAGTCGGTTCTTTCAGAGACATCAGAGAAATTTGTGGACATGTTCTCTGTGTTCTTCTACATTGTTGGAATAGACTAAGATGTCATCCAGATAGATGAGGACCGAAATGTCGAGCATGTTGCTGAATATATCGTTCACAAATCGCTGAAAAGCAGCTGGTGTGTTAGTGAGACCGAAGGGCATAACACGCCATTCAAAGGAACTGTATCGGGTCCTGAAGGTGGTTTTCCACTCATCACCCTCTCTAATGCAGACTAGATGGTAAGCATGTTGAAGATCGATTTTGCTGTAAATCTGCGCCTTTCCAGGGCTTTCCAGAAGGTTGGAAAGTCGGGGAAGCAGGTATTGGTCTTTTTTCATAATCTTGTTGAGACCGTGGAAATCGATACAAAGTTGGAGGCCATCTAATTTCTTCAAGAATAGTACTGGCGCACTGTGTGGAGAAAGTGAGGGGTGGATGAATCCTATGGCTAGTGCCTCATCAATGAATTTTTGGAGTGTTTCTAGCTCAACTGGAGATAGGGAATAAATAGTTTCCAAGGGGGGACTCTCTCCCTCTATCAGGTCAATCTTGAGATTGTACGGTTGATGATCGGTGAGGATTTCTGCTTTCTTCTTGCTGAAGAGGTTGGAAAACTCGTGATTTTCTGATGGAATGCCATTGAGATGGGCTGTTGGATCAGGACTTGGGGAAGTGTTGATGATGGAAGCGGATCTTCCTTTCAGAATTACGCATAACTGAAAGATCTCCTCGTTATCTAGTTTGCAAAGGCGAGCGAACACGGAAGCAGGGACTAGGTTGATAGGTGAGTCTTGTTTGGATGTCGGAGGGGTGTCTGCACGATTGGATTTCGGAATTCTGGAGACTGCTGAGGTGGATTTCATGGAGAGTGATGTCAGAATTGAATCTTGCTGCTGAGGAATGCGGAACGATATACTACCCAATACCCAGTCAATCAATGGATTGTAGCAGGTGAGCCAGTTGTGTCCTAGCACGATGGAGCAGCTAGAATCAAGCGGTGTTACATACATAGCAACAACCTGATTTTCGCCAGACGGAAAGCGGATTGGCATATCAATAGTCTGTGTGATTGAGACATTAGAAGTGCCGTTGAAAAGCTTTAGCGGAATCTGCAGGATATTGCGGAATTCCAGCGGAAGCTTGGAAGCAAATGATGAGTCTACAAAACAATGGGTGGAACCGGAGTCCAGGAGAGCTTGGATATTGTTATGAACTGGATTTCTTCTCATTGGATGTCGGATTTGTCGGAGTACAGGATTGGAGTCAGGGATCGAGACATACGGATGTTGGCTTCAACTTATAGGTTGCGCCCTCTTGGATCCTTTGTGTCCTGGTATTTCGGAGGGTCGGAATGTTGGAGGAGTCGGACAAGATCAGAAGTCAGATAGAACTTAGAAGTGGAAGCGAGAAGTTGTCGAGTCAAGGTGGGTCAATATTCGAACTGGTTAACAAGTACATGGAGGAGTTGTATATATATAACGAATTGATGTAATCCGAATCGGAAAGATACAAACATGGAAATCCAAAATGGAGCAAAAACAGGATCGGGGGAGAAGTAAATATGGACATAAGACCGAGGATGTAGATTTTTGATGAAAATGACTAAATATAGATGGGATGGAGATAAGCAAAATGGGTGGAGGAAGTCGGAAATGCGAATCGGAATATGTTGGAGAAAAGCGGAAAAGCTGAGAATGAATCTGGGTTCTCACAGTACCTCCTCTTTAAGGCAGAGCCCTCGAGGCCTAAGATCAGTGTGGGAGGTTTGGTTTGGTTATTAAGCGAAACCCCTAATGTGATATATAAGAGTGATGGATGGAGCTCGACTAATCAGTTCCCTGATCTTCCTATCCCTGCCCTCTTCTAGGCTAAAATGTCAATGCCGCCGATTATCTCGCTTGAGGACCTGATTTCCGAAGATGATTTGGAATCGGGGACCGACTTAGAGGCACAGATTCGCGAGATCTCGGAGTTGCAAAAACAAGCGGTGAAGAAATTGGAGCGGAGAAGGTCGGAGTGGAAAAAGGCGGAAAAGGAGGAGAGGAAGGCCGACCAGAGATCAGAGGAAAAGTCTCGGGGGAGGAAAAGCGATGTGGTGGAGAGAACCATTGCCCATAGGAGGGTTCACGAATCTGCAATTAACTGGGTCAGACACGAACAGTATTGTTGTGCGAGATGTTGGGTTCGGGATATCTTTTGTTCGCCGATGGGGGAGGAAGCGAATACAACATGCGACGAATGCACTAAGGATGGGAGGACGTGTCGTCGACCGGGAACATCAGGATTTGTGGAAGAGTTCGTGAAAGGCGTGGATACAGGTGAGGAAGGAACAGCGGAGTTGCTGGTGAAGGAAATCCGAGAGTTGCGGAAGTCTGTCGATCGTCACGTGAGTTCCATGCAGACACATTCCGAGGAGACACAGATTCTCACTACATGGGTACAAAGGATGGTTCAGCACCAAGAGCAGGAATTGGAAGTGAGGATGGAGGAAATGGAAAGGGATGAAATATGGGAATCGGAAAATTGAATCGGGATTTGAGCGGAAGTGCGAGGTGGAATTTCTTGGAACAGAGGGAAATGAAATTAGGATCTTGAACATTGAATGTAGGAATAATCAGAGAAAAGTGGAGAAAGAAGGAAACGTTAAGGAAGAGTTGGACCGGGTTTGTCGGGATATTTGTGATGAAAGTCTTCAACGATCTCTGAAGCATTGCCTAATTCCATAGCGGGAATCCACGAGGTTTCTTCATTGGTACCCTGATAACCCGTCCAGCGTACTAAATATTGTATCTTGCAACGTTGGCGATTGTCTATCTTGGAGTCCAGAATTTCGTTGATTTTGTATTCGGGTTCGCCTTCAATAATAACTGGCGGAGGCGGAGGCCGTATTTGGTTCGGGATTGCGTTTGGAGTCATGGGTTCAAGCATGGAAATGTGGAAAGATGGATGAACAGCGTGCATATTGTCAGGTAGTTGGAGAATAAAGGCTCTATTACTGGTACCTGCGGGTGCAATGATATCAAAAGGTACGAGGTATTTTTCAGCAAGCTTCTTTGAAGGTCAGGTTGTGCGGAAAAATTCGGCTTTGACAAAGACTTTGTCGCCTACTTCGAAGTCCGGAGCTGGAGAGCGTTTGTTGTTCGTGGGTTCCTCATATCGGGATTGCGTGTTGGAAATTCTCTTTTGGAGTTCCTGGTGGAGTTTGTCTAAGTCGATTGCAAAATATTTTGCACGGGATGAAACAAGATCGCGTGCGGGATGGACGGAAATATTGGGATTGTAACCTTTGTTAGCAAAGAATGGAGAGACTCCTGTTGTCGGGTTCGGAGCATTGTTATAGGCGAATTCTGCGATTGTAACCTTTGTTAGCGAAGAACAGAGAGACTCCTGTTGTCGTGTTCGGAACATTGTTATAGGCGAATTCTGCGATTGGAAGAAGTTCAACCCAATTGTCTTGTTGATAGTTACAATAAATGCGAAGGTATTGCTCAAGAGTCTGATTCATTTGTTTGGTTTGTCCGTCGCCTTCGGGGTGATATCCGGAGGTGAAGTGGAGATTCATGTCTAGTGCCTTTCTGAGTGTGCGGAAGAAGGAAGACACAAATTTGGAACCTTGATTGGAGGTGATGTGAGTCGGAACACCGTGCTTGGAGAAGACGTGGAGAACGAAAAGCTGAGTGAGCATCGGAGAAGTGATCGCCGTGACTGTTGGAATGAATATCGCTTGTTTCGTGAGTCTGTCAATGATAATGAGGATGCTGTCAAAACCTGATGAAAGCAGAAGCGGCTCAATGAAATCCAAGGATATAGAATTCCACGGTCTTGGTGGAATTGGTAGATGCTTAAGGAATCCATAAGGCCGATGTTGTTGGGATTTTGATTGCATACATGTTGTACAGGATTTGACATAAGAGATAACGAAGTCTTGGAGTTTGGGCCATGTATATTCACATCAGATGTTGCTGAGAGTCTTGTTTTGTCTGAAATGTCCGGAGATCTGGTGGTCGTGCAGATATTGTAAAACGCGGAGTTGGAGGTCGTTAACATTGGGGATGTAGATTCAGTTGTCGAGTCGGAGGAGTCCTTGAGGGTCGACTGACCATCGAGGGGTCGGAGGGTTTGCGAGATAGTCGGAAATTGCGGGATCGGAGGAGATGGATTGTCAGATTTCTTCATGGAGTTTCTCGAAATCCATGATGGTAACTGCGCAGAGAATCCCGATGTTAAGGGATGTGGCTTGGAGGGACAATGACAGCTGTTCGTTAGTGAAAACTGGGCGGAAGTTGTGCGGGTTAACGCTGGCATAGTCGCTACTCCCCTCTTTAGGATAGACGTCCCATCGTCTAGTTAAGGAGTTGGGTTTTGTTCCGAGTTTCCCGGGTCGGAATCGGATAACAAGGTTGAACTGACATAGGTATTCCGACCATCGTACTTGTCGTCAAGTCAGAAGTTTGGTGGTCGTGAAATATTTGAGGTTCTTGTGGTCGGTTACAACGTCGATGGTGGAACCGGAACCTTCGAGGTAGTGTTGCCAAATCTTGAAAGCTTCAAAAATAGCAAGTAATTCTTTGTTGTGGACATTGTAGTTTAATTCTGGGGCTGTAAAAGTTCTGGAATGAATAGCTATGGGGTGAATTTCGCCATCTTCTGGAGAAATGATAGAGAGGATTGCTGCTAGGGCATAGTCCGAAGCGTCGGTTTCCACAATAAGTTGGCAATTGGGGATCCAGTGCGTGAGAATCGGAGCTGCGGTGAAGGCTTTCTTGAGTGTTTCAACCAATTTCCGACACTTATCAGAGAAGTTCCACTTTACGGTTTTCCGAGTGAGTCGCATAAGCAGGATTGCGATGTCGGAGTAATTATGAATGAAGTGTTGGTAAAAGTTCGCAAAACCTAGGAAGGATTGGATGTCTTTTATTTTTTGGGGTTCGGGCCATTCTTGAATTACTTTGATTTTGTCGTCTGCCATTGAAAGTCCTTCCAGAGAGAGTATGTATCCGAGATATTCCACCGTCGTCTTGTGGAAGTCGCATTTGTCGGATCTTGCATAAAGTTGGTTTTTTCAGAGACGTCAGAGGACTTCGTGGACATGTTCTTTGTGCTCTTCCAGGTTGTTGGAGTAAACTAGGATGTTGTCTAAATAGATGAGGACTGAAATGTCGAGCATGTTGCTGAATATGTTGTTCACGAATTGCTGAAAGGCAGCTGGTGCGTTAGTGAGACCGAAGGGCATAACACGCCATTCAAAGGAACCATATCGGGTCCTGAAGGTGGTTTTCCACTTGTCACCCTCTCTAATGTGGACTAAATGGTAAGCATGTTGGAGATCGATTTTGTTGTAAATCTGCACCTTTCGGGGGCTTTCCAAAAGGTCGGAAAGTTGGGGAAGCGGATATCAGTCTTTTCTCGTGATTTTGTTGAGACCACGGAAATCGATACAGAGTCGGAGTCCGCCTAACTTTTTCTTCGAGAATAGTACCAGAGCACCATGTGGAGAAAATGAAGGGCGGATGAATCCTATGGCTAGTGCCCGTCAATGAATTTTCGGCGTGTTTCTAGCTCAACTGGGGATAGGGAATAAATGGTTCCCAAGGGGGGACTCTCTCCCTCTATCAAGTCAATCTTGAGATTGTATGGTTGATGATTGGCGAGGATTTCTGCTTTCTTCTTGCTGAAGACGTCGGAAAACTCGTGATATTCCGATGGAACGCTGTCGAGATTGGCTGTTGGATCGGGATTTGGGGAAGCGTTGATGATGGAAGCAGATCTTCCTTTCGGAAATATGCATAACTGAAAGATCTCCTCGTTATCTAGTCTGCACAGGCGAGTGAATGCAGAGGCAGGGACTAGGTCGATAGGTGAGTCTTGTTTGGATGTTGGGGGGGCATCCGCACAATCGGATTTCGGGATTCCGGGAACCGCAGAAGCGGATTTCACGGAGAGTGACATCGGAATTGAATCTTGCTGCTGAGGAATGCGGAACGATATACTACTCATTACCCAGTCAATCAACGGATTGTAGTGGGTGAGCCAGTTATGTCCTAGCACGATGGAGCAGCTAGAATCAAGTGGTGTTACATACATAGCAACAACCTGATTTTTGCCGGACGGAAAGCGGATTGGCATATCAATAGTCTGTGTAATTGAGACATTAGAAGTGCCGTCGAAGAGTTTTAGCGGAATTTGCGGGATATTGCGGGACTCCAGCGGAGGCTTGGAAGCGAATGATGAGTCTATAAAACAATGAGTGGAACCGGAGTCCACGACAGCTTGAATGTCAGTATTCAGAATAATGTCAGAAGTCAATTGTATAGTAAGAAAATCGGATTTTGAAAGAGCGGAAGCATTGAGTCGGACCTCAGAGAATGCACAGATGGAATCAATGCAACCCTGGGTCTGTGTGGAGGTCTCAGAGCTGCTTATTATTTTTTGAATCCGTCATGGCCGCAGGTTCGGCCTTGGACTCGGTTTTGCTTGAAATTGCAGAGGCCGCTCGGGCCTTCGATTGAGCATTAAAAGAGGTCGATCAGGGACAGTCCTTCATGATATGCCCAGGCTTCCCACAGAACATGCAAAGGTTTTGGTCCATGTGTCGCTGCCTCTCCTGTTGTGTTAACTTTCCGTCTTTTCCGAGTATGTTGGGGATATCCAGAGTTTTTCGGAAATTCGATGTGGAGGACTGAGGTTTGGTAGAGGAGGCAGAAACTGAACTGTTGTTGCTGTTTGTCCTCTTCTGCGGTTGATTTGATCGGGATTCTTGCTTGTCCAATTTGCTGCTGTTACCAGAGTAATTGTTGTTGGAAGTGGTGGCGCGGTTGACTTCGCCTCGCCATTCCCAATAACGGCTGTTGATGGTTTGTGTGAGTTGTTGGAGTTCCGGAAGCATGTTGGCTTTGTCTCGGGTTGCAAGAATATCTTTAATACAATTGGGAAGTTTAGTATAAAAACTCCTACGAAGGGCGGCGTCGCCCCAGTTGACTCTAGCGGCTAGGCGGTTGAACTCTACGATGAACTTCGTAATGTGTTGGTTGTCGTGCATTTGGAGATTGTCGAGCTTGGTTTCCGCATCACCAACGGGATCGTAAGCTCCGAAATTCTCTTGGAGTACTGTTGTGAAATCCCGATAGTTTGTAAGCCAGGGTGGGTCTTGGAAGGCATTGTCGTCTAAGAGTTCAGGTTTGAAAAAATCTAAAGCTGTCCCTTTTAAAAAAGAGATGGCATAAGTAACTTTTGCTTCGTCACTGGAAAAGGTCTGAGGATGATCGTGGAAGTGGAGCTTGCATTGAAGGAGGAAGGGATGGAGTTTTTGGGAATCCAATCCATCGAAGGTGTCAGGTTCACAGAGCTTGGTTTTTCTGGTTTGACCTTTGTTTGGAGTTCCCATGTGCTTGGCTATCTGTTTTAAAGCCTTCAACATAGCCTTCCCCTCATCTTCATCATTGTCATTGTCATCTTTGTTGTTGTTGATGTTGTTGTTGTCACCAGGGTCGTCTTCTGGTTCATTATTCGGAAGGTTAGATCCGGGGTCTGTGATTCCGGTGACAGTATGGGATCTGGTAGAAGGCATAATGAATGGATCAAGAGTTTTAGTTTGAATATACTGTTATGAACTGGATTTCTTCTCGTCGGATGTCGGATTTGTCGAAGTATGGGATTGGAGTCGGGGATCGAGACGTATGGATGTTGGCTTCAACTTATAGGTTGCGCCCTCTTGGATCCTTTGTGTCCTGGTATTTTGGAGGGTTGGAATGTCGGAGGAGTTGGACAAGATCGGAAGTTGGATAGAACTTAGAAGTGGAAGCGAGAAGTTGTTGAGTCAAGGTGGGTCAATATTCAAACTGGTTAACAAGTACATGGAGGAGTCGTATATAATGAATTGATGTAATCCGAATCAGAAAGATACGAACATGGAAATCCGAAATGGAGTGAAAACGGGATTGGGGTAGAAGTAAATATGGACATAAGACTGAGGATGTAGATTAGATGAAAATGACTATATATAGATGGGATGGAGATAAGCAAAACGGGTGGAGGAAGTTGGAAATGTGAATTGGAATATGTCGGAGAAAAGCGGAAAAGCTGAGAATGAATCTGGGTTCTAACAGATATTAGTATTGAGAATAATGTCGGTATAGTAAGAGAATCGGATTTCGAAAGAGCAGAAGCATTGAGTCGAACCTCAGAAAATGCACAGATGGAATCAATGCAGCTCTGGGTCTGTATGGAGGTCTCAGAGCTGCTTATTATTATTTTGAATCCACGGTGGCCGCAGGTTTGACCTTGGACTCAGGTTTGCTCGGGATTTCAGAGGCCGCTCGAGCCTTCGATAAGGGAGGTTGACTGTGGAAAATCCTTTGTGATATGTCTGGGTTTCCCACAGAACATGCAAAGGTTTTGGTCCATGCGTCGCTCTCTCCTGCTGGGTTAGTTTTCTGTCTTTTCTGAGTATGTTGGAAGTGTCTGGAGTTTTGTGGAAATTCAACATGGAGGACTGAGGTTTGGCAGAAGAGGCGGAAGCTGAACTGTTGTTGTTGTTGTTGTTCGTCCTGAGACTGGTTCGATCGGGATTCTTGCTTGTCCGATTTGCTGCTGTTACCAGAGTAGTTATTGTTGGAAATGGTGGCGCGATTGACCTCACCTTGTTGTTCCTAATATCGGCTGTTGATGGTTTGCGCGAGTTGTTGGAGTTCTGGAAGCATGTCGGCTTTTTCCCGGGTTGCAAGAATATCTTTAATACAATCGGGAAGTTTAGTATAGAAACTCCTATGAAGGGCAGTGTTGCCCCAATTGACTCTAGCAGCAAGGCGGTTGAACTCTACGATGAACTTTGTAATGTGTTGGTTGTCACGCATTTGGAGATTGTCAAGTTTGGTTTCCACATCGCCAACAAGGTCATAAGCTCTGAAATTTTCTCAGAGTACTGTCGTTAAGTCCCAATAGCTTGTGAGCCAGGGCGGGTCTTGGAAGGCATCATCGTCTAAGAGCTCGGGCTCAAAAAAATTTAAAGCTGTCCCTTTTAGGAAAGAGAAGGTGTAAGTAACTTTCGCTTCATCACTGGAATTTTTGTATCTCAGGGTTATGGTGACACAGTGCCTTGGGGCCACCCTGGTCACGATGATCCTGGATTTTATCAGGTTTGTACGTTAGCAGTCCAAGCACAGGTGTTGATTAACGATGAGCTTACCTAGGCTTACAAAGTTGCACACTGGCATTTATCTTGCAGAGAAGCTGGCCGAATGCCTCAAAACTTATGGGATACAAGGGAAGGTGAGTGCTGTGCAACATCCTGGGTGACTTACTAACCTAGCAGCAGATCCTTGGGCTGGTTACTGACAATGCATCAAATAATGCAATGATGCTTGATAGTTTGGAATTCAAGCTTGAGAGCTTCCAAGGTGCATTGATGTGTGTGCATTGTATTGGCCACATTCTCAACCTTTGCATGAAGGTAAGCTCAATTTCTCAGTTTGCTCAAAGGCACCTACCTAATCCTGGTTGTAACATCCCCAGGTAATCCTGTCGCAGTTTACAGTCAAGCAGGCTCCCTCAGGCGCATCCAGAGATGCATCTGGCAAGACAAGCAATGATGAGCCTGACAGGCTTGGCCTCAAGGGACTCCTGGAGCCAGTGGATGATAAGGACCTCAAAGCACAGCTGGGTGTTGACGCTGACAGGGAGGCAGCAGATGATGAGGACATTGAGGACGTCTGGTGAACAGTTGGTGAGGAACACCACCTGAGTTGGGCTGAAATTTGCCTGGGGGAGTCAGTGGTCACCAAAGTGTGTGTGATCCCTACCTGTAAGAATGTATATTAATAGTAGCATATATGCTACTATATAAAATATACAAGGCACAATGGTAACTTGTGTGGGCCGTAGTATATAAGCTGCCCACTAGGGGGACTTGTAGATAGTGAACAACTATACAGTTGTCCACAAGTAGTTAGATAAGCAGATAACCTTTACTTGTAACCACACAACCACAGACACCAATAATAAGTATTAGCTCAGTCTGTTTAGTGTGAAAGTAAGAATCTGACACTTTTTTGACTGCCAATAAAGATTGGCAGTACTGCGATAACAAAAAAATATCAAACCAATCTTTTTGAGCCAAACCGATGAGTGTAATACTCACTGGAATCTTCATCAACAGTAAACATATGTTTACTGTTGAATCTTATAAATCAATAGAAGAATGCCATGGAGTGGCAGATAGATCATAGATCTATGGCATTGATGAGAACACGAAGCTGAGCATCTAGATCCAGAGAGGATCCAGATACGTCTGGAGCCATGGCAAAGGGCCCAGACACTAGAGTCGAGTCTGCCCATGACGTGGACAGGCAGGCAGGAACATCAACAAGGATTGCTAGTCCTTGCAAAACTACAACACCCATAGCTTTTGACTCAAGGAGTCAAAAGCGAGTATCAGCAGATCTCATGAGATCTGCACGGGAAGAATCAGAAATGGATGAGTTATTGTCCGTTAAGAAAACAAAAAGAACTTCGACAAGATCGAAGTTACGATCGTCTCTCGATGAGTTGAGAGAAGTGCTGACTAGCGACATGGATAATTTGCTGGGAGTGAAAATGTCCCAGCTACCACACATTCAAGAACATTGCAGATCACAAAGTTTGCCATCCCAAACTGGGATGATAGAACGTGGATCAGCATGCCAGGAGGAAGAGACCTGGCGATACGATCGTACAACCGGGCATATCATCTGGATGATTACGGCCCTCAAAGAGAGCCATAGACATGTAGATACTATGTGTCAAGTAAGCCAACGAGTGGCTGAGGCAGCTTGTGCAGCGGATGACACCACAAACCAACTCCAAACCTTAGGAGATGGTATGGAACTGCTAATACAGTCCTTGGAAGAGGAGGTACAAGGGCCTTTATGTGGGAACAATCCCAATAGAGATCATGAAGTCAACTGTGAGGCTGAGAAGGCTTGTAAGAAACAAGATAGACACAGGATGCCACCTCCATCTGGTCCAAGCTAAGGCTCTCAACAGGTTAAACCCGCAGGTACGGGTACCCATACCCGTGGGTTGTGGGAACCTGTAGGTGAGATCATAACCCGGCGCTTAAATAGGCGCTGGGTACCTGTACCTGTATGACCTGCAGGTCATTTTTTATTTTGTGTATCTTTTGGCATGTTGTGTTGTGTGAATAGATATCACATATTTAACTAAACAGGCCAACCCGGCACCTATTTTAAGTGTCAGGTACCTGTACCCTGCACCTAAATTATCTGCAGGTACAGGTACAGGTACCTGTGGGTAAAATCTGTGTGACCTGAAATCTGTTGAGAGCCTTAGTCCAAGCAACAGAAATGTTCCTTGTGAAATGAGTGCTACCCTAGAACAGTATGTGTCGGCATACTGAGGAAGAGACAGATTGTGAGCTAGAGGCTTGTGATAGAGAAAATATCCACAAAGGAATTCACAGATCAACACAAACATATAATGAGCAAGAAGTGCTCAAGGCAGTGACCCAACAGTTACTGCAAGAGATTATGAAATCTGATGCTGATAGCGTCAGTACCATGACTAGCACTCATGTTAGTCTCAAATGTGAGTTAAATCACTGGGAAAGGATTGAACAAAAGGCAGTGTGATGGAAACACCGTGCACTATAAATCTGTGCAAAACATGCGGATAACCTAGTTGAGGAGGCATACATTGCCAGAGTCGAAGGTGAGGCTTTCGACAAGGTGATTGAGTCAGCGAGAGTGGCCTGATCTGCCCTCAGCAGCAGTCATAGACTGAGGGATGCATACTTAACAGCTAACAAATGTCAATCATTGTATCAGATCAATGAAGACACCATCAATCCACCAGTGCAGCAGGACGTGGGTAATCACATTCCCCGTCCGCACTGGCAGATACAAGCGACACCGCGTGTGGTATCACTAGCAGTGATGGATCCTGAATGGAGGGTTCAGGAGGTAGTAGGACGATTGTCTACTTATGTAGATGGAGTTGCAAAGATGGTGCGAGCTGCCCTTGAGAAACACAAGGACAGCAAGCCTGACAAGTCCATGCTTGCCAAAGCCGGAGTAAAACTACCTCACCCAGCAGAGTATGCTGGGAAAGCAGATCTCTAAGAATTTGAGAACTTCATCTCAGGAATCCTGAGATGGTTAGGCATGAATAGCCTACTGGGTCCATCTAGTATGGAACTCCAGTTGAACTATTTGGGCACTTGCCTCAAAAGTGAGGCACTGGAGTGGTACACTCAAAATATCAAGTGTCATGATTGAGTTGTAATCAAATGGACCCTGGAGAGTGCAATCGCTGGATTACAACAGCAATTCATACATGGACTTATGCACAGGCATGCATTGAATAAGTTTGACACAATTGTGCAGGGGACTAGAACCATTCAGGAATTACTGAACGATATCACGAAGTATGCAGCACAGATGATACATCCACCTGATGAGTATATGATTCGCAAATGGTTCATAGCAGTGCTTCGAGAAGCACTGCATCATTAATTGCTAAAATTAGGCTACACGATAGAATTCAGTTCAATAACTGAAGCTGCAAAGGCTGTCGAGGATGCGTCCCAATACAACATCAGGTTGTGGAGACAGAGTCTAGCAGTCACCGGAAACAAACAAAGGTGTCCTAAGTCAGGGAAGGCTTGGGACATCCTCTGGAAAGCTATTATTTTAACATCATGTATGGACTTGTAACATGCTTGTGTTATTGAAGATGGCCCAGATATGTCTCAAAGGCAGACATACATAGAAAAATCAAAATTTTCATAGCATGTACTCCATATTATTGCAGGATGTTTTGTTCATGCACTGGAAAAGGCCATATTGTGAACACATCCTATGATAATGTGGAATACATGCTATGAAAATTTTAATTTTTCCATATATGTCTGGCTTTCAAACATATCTGAGCCATATTAAATAGAACATGCATGTTACAAGTCTGCACCCCATGTTCACATGATAGCTTTCCAGAGTATTGTTAGAGACGCGTGCCGGATTTGACGTCGGACTGTTCGGGTTCGCCGGATTTGATGTCGGGGTCGGATTTGATCGGAGCTCTCCTTGACTGAGGTCGGTAGTCACAATATTTGGAAATGCACGGAAATACTGGATGACTCGGAGTCGGAGATCCGAAGACTGATCTACATGGGCATTGGCTTCAACTTATGGGTTGCGCCCTCTTGGATTTCTAGTGCCCTGGTATTTCGGACTGAAGACCAGAGTGTTATCGGGTTTCCGATTGATCGGGTCTATTCGGAAAGCAGTGCCAATGATGCGTTGAGACTTATTGGTGATGAGCGGGGGCTTCGGGTATTCGGAAATGGAATAGTTAATGCAGAAAGGTAGGGGTAACAATAAATCAATATCGAGTAAAGACTAGCTTTTCTGGAAGGCAAGTGTAGGAGGGTTTGGGATGTCGGATGAGGTAGGGTCGGAATGATCAGAATGATCGGAGTGGTTGGAATAATCGGAATAGTCAGAATGACTGGAACATCAAACAAGGTTGAATGATAGAAGATGGGTGGGATATGTCAAGATGTTACGAGTTGTATTGGAATAACAAGTTGAGATATGCAGGATGCGAGATGTGAGAAGGGTATAAGATATATGATATAAGGGATAGAAGGTGATACAAAAGATAGTGATACGAAAGGTAGTGAAGCAATACGATACAATACGATTTACAAGCTAAAGAAGCTTCGATGAAGAGAAGCATATTTAAGACATGCGGGAATCCGAAATCGGGAACGGAAGATCAGGGTGCGTGATATGAAGTTCCAAAGTCAGAGCAACTACGGGAATCAAGATAAGATGTACGGGGTAATATCGAGATAGAGCCATGACTAAGAATAATAATGGGGACATGTCAGAAATAAGCGGAAAAGGCGTATCGGAATACATGAAACATTGGAACAACATGGGTCGGATCTGGGATCTAACAAGTATGTCCCAAGCATTCCCTGACTCAGGACACCTTGATTTGTTTCCAGTGAGTGCTCACGCACCACAGGCAAAGCCAACATTGACCAATAGTTGAAGTCAGGCTGTGCCAAGCTCATCTTGAGCTCCCAATATAGGGAGCTGACCTGCAGCGAAGCAGATGACATATTGTCTGCCTAATGCTAGACCTCAAGCAGAGATGTGGCCAAGTGTACCCCAAAAAGGGGTACATGCTACACAGAGAGCAGGAGCAGGAGCTCCCACCACTTCTTGCCCTCCACAGAAACCTCCTGGAGGTTCAGGAGGTCAAGAACATAGCACAGAGATAATGTGCTATGAGTGTGGACAAGTCAGGTGTATCATGCCCAATTGCCCACAATCACAGCGTTTTACGAGGTTTTAGCTGATGCTCAAGTTCCACCGATTAGCTACAATTCTACCTACTGGTTTTACTTAGTCAAGTGCTAAGAATATACTGGAAGTTTGCATATTCAGGCCGATGCGGTTGAGGTGCTAATCTGAACATAATCAAACTTCACGTGATGCTTGCGGGGTTGAAGATTAGATTAGATACGAACGACTGCAACTGGCTACTATGATCGCAGGGTCAAGGTAAGCCACCTGCTTGTTTCGTCAAACTCTAATGTTACTTACCTGTACAGTACTAGTACGTCTCAGGGATATCAATCCCCGGGACGCACCTTCGTCCTGACCACATTGTACGACATGTAGGCCCTTTGCCCTGCCTCTGCACCATCTCTTTTGGCTATGCACACCGCCGCCGTCTCGTGATTACACCGAATTATGAAAGCCAATAAGACGCAGCAAGTAAGTACTTATTTGATGATATATTTTGAGGGTACTTAGCGGTCTAATTTTCTTATCGGTAGCAAGCCTCTAACGGCTGGGCGGTGATCTGCACCTGTTCAGCATGTGCCGTGACCCCAGATATCGGATTGCAAGGAAGGATGATACCTGCCTGGAAACGATTGAAACATGGGAAATCTGACAAAATGACCCCTTCCTTGTTTGCGGCTACAGGGAAAGTCAAGCACACGAATCCTTTCCGCGTTCAGGTTGCGACACAGGCTTCAAGTTCATCAACTTTGGCGTATCAAGGGCAGCTATCCGTTCCTGCGGCTGTAACATCTGATAATTATCTCCCCGACCCGTTGGAAAGGAGAATTTCTCCAGAGTCAAGTTGTTGCTCACAGGCTGCTGTTGATACGCACAAAGTTCAACTAGAAGGCTGGTTGTCTGTTCAGGTCAATACTCTGGAGGCTGACAATAACTACAGGATTGGGTGGAGATATTTCAGAATTGATGGACACTAGCGACATCCTGGACATGGCCGTGGATGGATTCAATGAACACCGCCCCATGGCTGGCTCTGTATCTCCTCAAGGTTCACCGATACTTTCCGCGTCTCGCATGCCCAGCCCTATTCCATACCTTCAGGATGATGAGGCTTTCGAAGGGGCCCCTGAACAATTGGAGGACGAGCCTTGGATATATGACATGGTGCCTCATCCTGATGACTCCAATCTAGATTCAGGCAGTGATTTGGAGGCTGGCTGAGGCATCACATCTCATCCATCACCCTTGGCTGATTCAGTTAGCTCGTGGGCAGCTGATTCTTGTGCGCTGTCTCCCATCCCCCCTACCTCTCCCTTCCCTGTATTTGTGTCCCGGCCCTCATCTTTCGAAGGATTCCACACTGCGCACGAAAAATGGTGGATACGTGCAATTTTAATGCTTGTGGCACTCTTGCATACGAAACACCATGTTTTGTTCAATGCATGCAGACTCATCCTTGGGTGTCTTTGCTATATATTTATACTCATGGCATTCATACCTGCTGATGATGCAATGCCAACGACATTAACCACAGCATTCACACACCTCTCAATCACCGTGTCTTGTCCTATTTGCAGCACCCCCGTGAGCACAGACCTGATGCCTGTCACGAAGGCAGCCTCAATCTGCCAGTCCTGTGGAAATGATTTGTATAATGGATTATCCGCGGATTTCTTTGAGATATCATGGGAGGCACGCAAGAGACTCAAGAAATGTCCTACTCCAAAGGTTGTGGTCCCTATGGTTCCACTATCTACCCTAATATCTGATTTCCTAATGCATGAGGGTATGGAGAGGGAGGTAGAAAGCTGGCACAATGGCTCAAGTACCCCTGGGGTTTACACTCATGTCATGGATGGGACTATATGGCAATCTATACTTGGATGGGATGGGAAATAGTTTTTCGCACCACGTGAAGTTCATTGTCGATGATCTGCTCTTATTGTATGATGAGGGTATTATTGTGAAAACCCCAATGTTTCCCCTCGGTGAGTTACAGAGTTAGTCAGGTTGTTGACGCGATATTGAAAGTTGTTTTAGGCCGAAGGGTGCATGTAGCTTGTCTCGCTTTCATATGGGACCATCCTGTGGCTGTCAGGATGTCTGGCTGCTCAGACACAGGACATCTGGTTTCCCCATGTACATGCTGCTCAGTGACCCAGGCTGACATTTTTTCTGACAAGTTGTTGAAAAATGGTGATTATCCATTTGATGTACTCATTGATATATTACATCTTAGGTTTCCCTCAGCGTGATAACGCTGAGCATGTCAGGCATGCTTGGGAGTGGATTAGATTAGGCTCAGCAAAAGAATGAGACGCATACTTCAAGGAACATGGTACTCGTTGGTTTGAATTCACACAGCTGCCCTACTTTGATGTCATCCAAATGACTATCATCGATCCAATGCACAACCTCCTGATGGGTGAGTGACATTGCACTCCTTCTTTCTATGTGTCTCACTGCCACTTAGGGGTTGTCAAGAACCATTGGCATGCGACGTGGATTCAAGGTCACGCTCTTCAGCCTGGGACCGCTGTAAGGAAACGAGAGCTCAATCGAGTGCATGATTTCCTGAAAGACGTGAGTGTCCTTGGTTCTCCGATATATGGGGTTTAATATGATATACAGCTTGAGATGCCCCCCTATATTGCGTGACCGGCAAGGCAAGTGGGGGAGCTGGCAGGTGGGGCCCTATCCGCAGATACCTACAAAGGCCTTGGAACTGTATGTCTGCCGTGTGTGGTAAAAGCAATTGAGATATTTTAGAGCTATCCTGATAACTAATGTCATCTGCGCTTAGATACCTTTCATTTGGGAAGAATATTGTGTGCATGCGCAAACAGAATTTGAAAAGGCTACTGCAAGCTTCGAAGATCATTCCAAAACATGGGAAAGAGTTCATGGAGCTAAGTATCAAGCTGCAATGGCAGCCAAGAAAGCCCAGAAACCCTCCAGTATCAATCTCTTTTTATTTGGGTATGAATGCATTACTCACGAGTGTGTTAGCCACAAAGTCCAGAAGGAAAAAGAAAGAGATTCTTGATCTGCCGAAGGCTCCCTCCATTCGAATGCAGGCTGGTGAGGATGTGTTATTCCTCAAGCTCGCCACCACTGTTAAGATATATGTACAACAAATTATTACAGAGGCTGAAATAGCACGTGCAGCCATGCTGTTTTCAGAGTATTTGATTGGGTACAAACAGGTACATGAGAAGTTCCATTTAGCATGAGATATCGTATGGTTGACTCAGAAACATTATCTAGATGTATGGGGAGGGAGAACTCAAACCAAACTATCATTACTCTGTCCACCTTCCGGACCAGATACGGGATTATGGTCCTGTGTATGGGTTTTGGTGTTTCCTCGATGAATGCTTAAACAAATTGCTGAAGAGTTTTAAATCAAATAATTGGGGGGGTGGACACCTCGAGGTTAGTATGATGCATGGCTGGGGACGGGACATCCAAATCCAGGACATGGTAAGTGCTTATCCATTCCAAAAATATATCATATACGTGCTATATTGCATCAGATCTGGAACGTTCAGCTTTCCCCACATGATGGAGAAAGTCTCCTTGCAAAACATATGGTCCAGATGACAGGCGAGGTCCAGGGGACAGTTGAAGACCTTGCTGTCACCCATGAGGAGGCTATAGCCAATGGTATGTTTTCCCTGCCCTTGTACTTCTTTGGCAATCTCGATCAAAGGCTCTCCTTCAGCCGCAGCAAAATCACAACTTGTTCGTGGCCCAGTTGTACCAAAAAACGAATGGGTGCCTCCATGATGTGAGAGTGCCTTGGCCAATTATTATACTTGGGCAATACAACTACAGCCACCCATTTATCTGCGACTGGACCCCCGCGCTCCAAGAGGTTCCAGATACTTATCCCAGCATGCAACATTTTACAACTATATTGTCAAAGATGGTCGGAGAATCACAGCCAGCCTGCGTGACAAGGCTCAACACCACACACTACATTCCTCTCTGGTCAAGGTGCACCTTGGTGACAGCTTCTGCTATGGGGAAGTCGTCCAATTGTTTGAACATCAACAAACCGACCACACTCCCATTTTGTTTGCTGAAATGAACTGGTTCAAGACATTGGATACAACCCCTATTCCAGATGTTTGGGGTGCCTTGTAAGCTCATTTATTCCATCACATATTTGAGCCAACTAACTGATTGCCTCGAGTCCTGAACTTGATGTGCGTTTCCACCTTGAAGGTTTTGTAGAAGGTAATGACCATGCTGCTGTCCCGGTGTCCTCAATCAAATGTCATGTCGCCCATGGGAGGATTGTAAAGACAGCCACTCCCCAGTGGATAACAATAAGCCTCGATAAAGTAAGCCTTCTGCCAAGGATGCTCCTGCATACAGTGTTCACATTAGACATGACACAGGCAAGCCCCATGCTGGCATGAATAAATCCCTATATAGCACGTTAAGACATTTGATTTATGACTACTGAACAATATGGTACATCCACACCCCACAACATTGATCAATCCTCTTTGACACCTTTTCGTTAGCCCTTTTTTTTACAGTAATCGCCTAGTCTGCAAGCCCATCCCAAGTGTTCCCCCAATCTATGCTTCGTCTGATTCCCCACTCTCCTCCTCTGGGTCCTCCTGACCCTCCTGGTCTGCATCTTGGTCTTCTGAGGTATTTACTTGATCGCCTAACTCTCCATCTTCCTCACTTGCATCCGGCAGAGGCCGGGGTAATTCTGCAAGTATCTTGAAGGTCAGCAAAGGTCTGAAACCTTCTGGATCTCCATAGGTCATCCATTCCTTAATAACATCACCGTATTTTTCTTTGGCTGACTCCCACCAATCCATATTGATCATAAAGTCAAAGGGGACTGTGAGAGCTGGTTTGTCCGACCTACGGTTTGAGTCATAAACACAGCGATATTTAGAGCTTTGTTGTTCAGCGGGAGTCAATGTTTCACGATAGATGCATGACAGCTCACGCAGAACCTCAGTGCACTGCAATGTGTATGTGTGTTTGCTTTTATCCAATGAGATGGCTAACATTCAGTCACAAACTTGGTACGCCAGCCTGGTATGACAACTTCCCATATCCCAACATCATCGTGGTTCTTGGCGGGACCTGTGTAGCCAAGGTACTTCAACATCTGTTTCCTCCACACATTCATAGACACTTCATCCATTTCCCCATCAGAGTCGGGCTCAGGGCAGCTATCCTCATCTGACATGTAATCCAGGTTCATCCAGGCTGATGGGTCAAACACATATAACTTCTTGAAAATTTCTGTCACTGATGATCGCTGCAAGGACTTCTATTTCCAGTAGAACACGAAGGAGATCAAAGTGAGCATTCTTTTCATTTTCACATAAAGAAATGAAAGGTCTCACTTCTTCACGATGCCTCGCCAACTGTGCATTCTTTGCATGTGTGTTCATCATCCTCCTCTTGTGGATATCAACTTGAGCCTTAAACTTTCCAGAAAATCCATGCCACGTAATTTTAGCCAATTTCTTCAAACCATGATGCGTGACTACATATCCAGTTCTTCTATTCCTGCAGGGGGACGTTCCTGTCACACAAGGCACCAGTAAGCACCATTTGAAACAACAAGTCAGATTGATAACCTTTAAGGCTGCAGCTGCCAACTCCGCCACTTTGTTCAAGATAATTTGGTTTGCAGGATGAGTGATGTCCTTTGTGAAATATGGGTCCATGTATGGAAGGCCAGATGCATTCACGCAAGGAGGTGCTCCTGGTTCTAGTGGCCCAGGTATCAAAGAATTTTTACGCACCCTTTTTCCTGTTTGTTTGGATGCCTATGAGAGCCTTGAGTTGGATTCTAACAACCTCCTGAACAACACACATGAGTAAACAACTATTCACATGCAGCTGCACTAACCTGCATCTCCTGCTTCAGTTCTTGCTCCTCCTCAGTAAGCTCAGTCTTCTTTTTATCCACGATATCTTGCTCAATTGATTTCGGTTTTGTAATCAACACCAACCCACCAGAAGTACATCCACTGGCTCTTTTGTAGAAACACCCTCTAAGCGACAATGGTTCATTACGTTGTGCAGCATTTGCAGCCAATGTTTCCTCAATTTCCTCAATGCTAGGACCTACAGCTGCCGAATTCCAATGATCAGAATCCACATCAGTATGTGCAGAGCCTGTTCCCGTTTCTTGTGCATGTGCAGATGTAGAGTTAGCCCTGGTACCCACCAGGGATGCAGGGGCAACACTGGGACCGGGACCTGAGTGAGAGCCAGTGGTGAGGCCAGATGTGATGGAAGCAGCAGACCAGGAACACTGAGATGTCTGTTGTTGCTGATGCAAGAGGGCTGGGTCCACAACTGTCTCGGGTCGGCTTGTACTGCCCTTGGTAAGTATATGCATGTCATTCTACAAAGCCAGACTAACCTGTTGACATGATCAGACCCTCCAAACAGCCCACTGGAATGAAATGTATACCGGTAAGCCCTTGGCATTGGAGCCATACAGATTTCTCATATGCACTTTTTGATTTCAGCTTCATCTGCACCCAGGCGGTCCCATGCATTCAAAGTCAGTGATTCATCCCTTGCTCTTTTGTCTGATCCTCCTGCTAGTCCTGAGCTATTTTCCCTAGTCATACCTCTGGAACCTGATGTGGCCGCCTGTTTCTCAGTTCCACCTTTTTTCCCGTGTTTATTTGTCTTCTGGGTCTGCTTCGTATATCTCTTTCTTTTCTTCACAATATTGTCTACTGATGTGTGCTTGGCAGGGTCAGGGTTGGTTGCTATCCAGTGCTGTTGCATCACTATGCCCAGTGTCGCCCAGTTCTCCTTTATGAATGTATCTTCACACCACTGAGGTGGAAATGTGTTCATTCCGGTTGGATCATCGTCCATGGAGGCTATTCTATCTAATCTGCAACTATATGCGGGGTGGTGAATGAGTGCGGGGGAGGAGTGACGGAAATCAGCATGCGACGCGACGTGTTCTTTGCACGTGATTGACGATTACATACATTAGTTAGCTGAACGTATTCGTACCAATTCTCAGTTCAGTTTTGAGCAAAATTGCAGTGCAATTATAACTCACATTTGCGAGAACTTGAATTACAATGAAAGTACCTAATTGAACATCCATTTATTTGTTAATTTACAGCTCATTGAAGCAACATTTTATGTCCCGAATTGGCCATCCAAACTGTCCAGCTTTTTCAATCTAGGTGCAGTTAACTAAATCTTCAGATAAATGATAAATTGAAGTCCAAAACATGAATCCATCTGACCCTAATCGGCATTCAGTCAAGAACTAGTAAAACACTGTGAATGGAAGAACAAACTGTGCATAGCAGGTGCATAGTTAAAAGAAGTGGTTGAGCACTCAGGGAGTGCTCAAGAATGGGAGGAGGAGCCACAATGTGGTGAATTAGACAAGTGAATAGTGTTGCCACAGCTTGACTTGACTTGACTTGATTTGAAAAGCTGCGATTTGACCTTAACTTCAAACCATCTAAAACGAGAAGCCGGAGTCAAGCTGTGCAGCTCCAGCTTGACTCTGGCTCAAAGTCGCAGCCTTTGTTATCCATCACCAGTGTGAACTGGCAACCTAGCAGCTTATCCTCCCACTTCATAAGTGCTTCAAGGATAGCAATCATCTCATGCTCATGTGTTTTGTAACACTGTTGCACGGGACTGAATTTCTTTGAGAGAAATCCTGCTGGACGACAAGTCGTCCAGTCTGGACCTTGTTCGTAAACTGCTCCGACTCCAGACTTGGAACCATCGGTCACAACCCAAATATGTTCTGTACTAGGGTGATTTATAGGCTTCAAGATTGGAGCCTTACATGCTAGTGCTTTGATGGATTCAAAACACTTATCCATCAAGGGCATCCATAGAAATGTCCTATTGTTGCACGCACTTCCTGATAAGGGAGTTGTATACATTGTCAAATCTGGCATATATGGTGCCAGAAACTACACGAGTCCCAGAAACCGTTGGACATTGTTAAATGATTAGGTCTTCTTCAACCTCGAACCTTCTCCATTTTATCTGCATTGGCATGTATGCCCTTGACATCTATTATGTGACCAAGGCAGTCCATGCGAGGCAAATAGAAATTGATCTTGGATCGATTTCCGCTGAGGAACAAATGTGCCTTGTGTAAAATATCAAGCACGTTTCGAAGGTGTTTTTCGTGCTCTTCTATAGACCTTGAATAAATGAATATATCATCCAAGTATATGTGGACTGATCGACCAATTTGGTTACAAAAAATCAACGTTATGAGACGTTGAAATGTAGATGGTGCATTACAGTTGCCAATCTGCATAACCTGGCTTTTGAATGTACCAAATATGGTCGCAAAAGCTGTCTTGTCGATGTCCTCCTCGCCTACGCATATTTGTTCATATGTGTCAGACATGTCAAGCGTGGATCGATATGCGGCACGAGCTACATCATGCCAGATCATATCCTGGTCTGGGAAGGGCATCCTTCACTGTGTTGTCATTGTGTAGACGTAGGTCTATCGCTGTTCTGAGCTTTCCATTTTTCTTCGGAATGCATAGTGCTGGTGCTGCAGAACGTACAGATGCTGATACCCACCAACCAGCAGTGGTATACTGGTCAAATTTGTTGATCAGTTCATTTTGAAGTGCTTCTGGGCACTGCGGTAACTGTTAGGGACACGTGCCAGATTTGACATTGGGGGTTAGGATTTGCAGGATTCGACGTTGGGGTCGGATTTGGTCAGAACTCTCCTTGACTGGGATCGATAGTCGCAATATTTGGAAATGCATGGAACACTGGATGACTCGGAAGTCGGAGATCCTAAGACTGATCTGTATGGGCGTTGGCTTCAACTTATGGGTTGCACCCTCTTGGATTTCTAGTGCCCTGGTATTTCAGACTGAAGACCAGAGTGTTATCGGGGTTCCGATTGATCGGGTCTATTCGGAAGGTCAGTGCCAATGATGCGTTGAGACTTATCGGAGGTGAGCGGGGCCTTGCATATTCGGGAATGGAATAGTCAATGCAGATGGAATAGGGGTAACGATAAATCAATATCGAGTAAGGGTTGGCTTTACTGGAAAGCAAGTGTAATCAAGGAGGGTTTGGAATGTCGGATGAGGTAGGGTTGGAATAATTGGAATGATCAGATTGATTGGAATGATTGGAATGATTGGGATGATTGGAATATACCGAACAAGGCCTTATTGCAGGTAGAAGTTTGGAGTGACAAAGTGTAATAAAGGTTGAATGATAGAGGATGGGTGGGATATATCAGGATGTTACGAGTTATATTGGAATAACAAGTTGAGGTAACGAGATATGAAGGATGCGAGATATGTGAAAAGGGTATAAGATACACGATATAAGAGATAGAAGGTGATATGAGAGATAGTGATACGAAAGGTAGTGATATGATACGATTTACAAGCTAAAGAAGCCTGATCAAGAGAAAACATATTTAAGATATGTGGGATTCCAAAATTGGGAACAGAAGATAAGGGTGCGTGATATGGAGTTCTGAAGTCGGAGTGAACATGGAAATCAAGATAAGATGTACGGGGATAATATCGAAATAGAATTGTGACTAAGAATAATAAATGGGGACATGTTGGAAATAAGTGGAAAAGGCTTATTGGAATACATGAAATATCGGAATAACATGGGTCAGATCTGGGATCTAACAGTAACTGATAATGAAACTGTTTGGTTTCATCTACAAACTTAATTTCGTGGTTGATCTCCCTCCAAGGAGGAAGTTCTAATGGCACACCTCCGAAGAGGTCTGCATATTCTAGCTCCCATTTTTCACTTAGTTTGGGAAAGTCATCTGCCATCAATAACGGTTGCTTGGTGCCAGTACATCCTTTGGTAATCCTGTCGGTACATTGGTCAAGTAGACCAACATCAATGTTTCTTTGGTTTTCTTTCCATTTTCTCTTGTCTCACCTCCCATCTGGCAAGCTTGTCAATGGCTCTACATGCAACGAAGAGCCATTTGCGAGTCACGGTTTGTGGCTCGCCAGTTTGGGCTTAAGACTTGCGATTTGAGTCTTGCATTCAGCCAGGTTTGTATAGTCCAGCTGCTCTTCCCAAGCATTCACATGGTTTGGAACTACTTCCTTTCCCATATGGATGCATCCCTCATCTCTAAAGTTGAGGGATATCCCTAATTTAGGTGGGAATGGTGTTTTTAGTATTGCATTGTAATAGTCTACGTTTGCTATATTGAAGTATTCCTCGATATTATGCTCACCAAAGTGGATGTTGGTGTGCGTTCCATAGTTGATGGTCGACTTACTGCTGACACATGCTAGCTGTAGACCAATTGGACGTTCGAGTTTGAATGTCTTAATGCCTACAGCACGTATGAAATCTGGAGAGAGCATAACTCCCTCACACCCGCTGTCTAGTAGACAGTGGGCTCTGACTCCACCAATCTCCCAATACCTGGAGATTGTTTGGTTGTCTATACATGCCTGTTTGGGGTGTGTCTTATCCCATGGTCTGAACTGATGGTCATAGACAGGCTCAATGGTCCTGTCTATGACTCCCGCATGGATGCGGAAGTCATTGTTTTGACTTAAACCACCACTGATTGTGGTAGTTGGTGTCTGCGCTGCATATATGCGCCACCTTTCTTCATACAATCCTCCTAGTGGACGTACTCTGTCTGCTCAATACGAGCTTTGCATTCTCGTATTGTCATTGTCATCCCATTGATAAGGTGTGAGCTCTGACTGGTAATCAGCGACTAGTTCACTGATTTCATTCTCATGGTCATCCTGGATGTCCATTTGCTCATCTAGTTCGCCACTTTGTGGCTCCTCCTCCCCTTCTTGAGCACTCCCTGAGTGCTCAACCACCTCTTCCAGCCATGCACCTGCTATGTGTGGTTTATTCTTCCACTGTGGGCAATATGCCCAACCTGTCCACACTCATAGCACATCATCTCATTGCTACATCCTTGACCCCCTGAACCTCCAGAAGGTTTTTGTGAAGGACGAGAAGCGACAGGAGCTCCAGCTCCAGCTCTCTGCATAGCCTGTACCCCTGTTTGGGGTATGCTCAGCCTTGTTTCCGCTTGAGGTCAAGCGTTCAGTGGACAATATATCGTCTGCTTTGTGGTAGAACGGCTTGGGGTATGCTCAGCCTTGTTTCCGCTTGAGGTCAAGCGTTCAGTGGACAATATATCGTCTGCTTTGTGGTAGAACGGCTTCCTGTATTGGGAGCTCGAGACGAGCTCGGCGCAGCCTGATTTTGACTAGTTGTCGAAGTTGGCTTTGCCTGTGGTGCGTGAGTGCCACTAGGCTCCATCTTACGCAACCCAATGTCATATCGAGACACATCCTCTACAGCCTTTGCGGTGTCATATAACTCAGTTATTGAACTGAATTCTGTCATGTAGCCTAATTTTAGGACTTCATGATGCAGCACTTCTCGAAGCGCTGCATACTTCGTAATATCATTCAGTAATTCCTGAACGGTTCTGGTCCCTTGCACAATTGTGTCGAATGTATTCGACGCATGCCTGTGTGTGAGTGCATGAAGGAACTGCTGTTGTAACCCAGCGATTGCACTTTCCAGGGTCCAGTTGATTACGACTCAATCATGACACTCAATATTTCGAGCAAACCACTCCAATGCCTCGCCCTTGAGGTGAGTGCCTAAATAGTTTAATTGGAGTTCCATGCTGGATGGTCCCAATAGACTATTCATGCATAGCCATCTCAAGATCCCTGAGATAAAGTTCTCGAATTCTTCAAAATCTGCTTTCCCAGCATATTCTGCTGGGTGAGGTAGTTTTACTCCAGCTTTGGCAAGCACGGATTTGGCTGGCTTGCTGCCCTTGTGTTTCTCAAGGGCAGCTCACACCATCTTTGCAACTCCATCTACATACGTAGGCAGATTTCCTCCTACCTGCTGGATCCTCCATTCAGGATCCGTGACTGCTAGTGATACCGCACGCAGTATCACTTGTATCTGCTTGTGCACCTGGGGGACATGAGTATTCACGTCCTGCTGCACTGGTGGATCGACAATGTCTTCATCAATCTGATACAATGGCCGATGTTTGTCAGCTGTTAAAAATGCATCCCTCAGTCTATAACTGCCACTGAGGATGGATTGAGCCACTCTCACTGACTCGATCAGTTTATCGAAGGCCTCGCCTTTGATCCCAGCAGTATATGCCTCTTTGACTAGTTTATCCATGTGTTTAGCACAGAGTTCTGGCGCACGGTGCTTCCATCGTGCTGCCTTATGTTTGATCCTATCCAGTGATCAAACTCACATTCAAGACTAATGTGAGTGATAATTGTGGTACTGATGCTATCAGCATCAGACTTCATCATCTCCCGCAGTGACTGTTGGGTCACTGCTTTGAGCACTTCTTGCTCATCATAAGTTTTTTTGATCTGTGAATTCCTTTGCGGATATTTTCTCTATTGCGAGCCTCTAGCTTGTGATCCATCTCCTCCTCAGTACACCGGTGCATACTGATGCTGTCTTGTTCTATCGTGACACTAGGTTCTCGAAGACCACTTCTAATGCTCAGACCAGATGGAGGTGGCATCCTCTGTCTGTCTCACTTCCTGCAAGCCTTCTCTGTGTCGCAGTCAACTTCACGATCCCTATTGGGATTGTTGCCACGCTCGGGGGCCTTTCCTCACAAAGGTCCTTGTATTTCCTCCTCCAGGGACTGTATTAACAGTTCCATACCATCTCCTAGTGTTTGGAGTTGGTTAAAAGTGTCGTCTGCTGCACAAGCTGCCTCAGCCGCTCACTGGCTCACTTTATGCGTAGTGTCTACATGTTTACAGCTCTCAAAGAGAGCCATAATCATCTGGGCAATGTGTCCGGTTGTACATTTGTATTGCCAGGTTTCTTCATCCCCATGCACCGACCCTTGCTCTATCGTCCCTGTTTGGGATGGTGAACTTTGTGATCTGCAATGTTCTTGGACATGTGGGAGCTGTGACATTTGCACCCCCAGCGAATTGTCTGTGTCACTAGTCGGCGGCTCTCTTGACTCATCAAGAGACAATCGTAACTTCAACCTAGTCGAAGTTCTTTTAGTTCTCTTAATGGACGATATATTGTCCGTTTCTGATTCCTCTGGTGCAGATCTTCTTAGATCCACCGATACTTGCTTTCAACTCCTGGAGTTGGAAGCTACAGGTGTCGTAGTGATATGAGGACTAGCTATCCTCATCGGTGTTCCTGTTTGCCTGTCCACATTGTGGGCATGCTCAATTCTCCTGTCTGGGCCCTTGGCTGTGGCCCCAGACGTATCTGGATCCTCTCCGGATCTAGACGTTTGGCTTCGATTCCTTATCGAAACCATAGATCTATGATCTATCAGCCACATTGTGGTGTTCTTCTATTGATTTAGAAGATTAAACAGTAAATGTCTGTTTACTGTTTCCATGAATTCCAGGGAGTGTTAAACTCGTCAGGTTGGGTAAAAAGATCAGTTTGATCTTTTTTTTTATTGCAGTGCTGCCAAACAGTCAAAAATGTGTAAGAAACTTATTGCGTCACACGAAACAGACTGCACCAATATGTATTGGTGTCTGTGACTAGTGTGGTTACAAGTAAAGTTCTGCTTGCTTATCTAATTACCTGTGCACAACTGTATAGTTGTCCACTATCTACAGGCACCCCTAGTGGGTGGCTTATATAATACAACCCATAAGCCACTCTGGTGACTTATATGCCCTAATTAGTAGCATATATGCTACTGTAAGAATCTACATTCTTACAATCAGCATAGTGTTGCCCAAACCTCCTGAGGTTCAGTCTGTGGGGAGGATGTAAGAATGTATATTAATAGTAGCATATATGCTACTATATAAAATATACAAGTCACAATGGTGACTTGTGGGCAGTAGTATATAAGCCGCCCACTAGGGGCACTTGTAGATAGTGGGCAACTATACAGTTGTCCACAAGTAGTTAGATAAGCAGATAACCTTTACTTGTAACCACACAAAGACACCGATAATAAGTATTGGCTCAGTTTGTTTAGTGTGAAAGTAAGAATCTTACACTACCTCACAATCTGCCATTCTTGACTGAACCCCTCCAGCTCACCCAGCTTGCCAAAAAGGTCTGGCACAGCGATGTAATCTGTGTTGACTTTGAGGCCTGCTGTGCCCAGGTGAAGCCCCCAATCACACTGGATAAAACAATGATCTGAAGTGTGCTGACACGTTGGAACACTGTCACCAAAGTTATCCAATGTGCACTCGTGCTCCAGCTAGCAATTGATCAGCTGGTCTTCCTCCCAGACCACAACCACCCATGCACAACATGCCTGAAGCGATATGCACTTTCAGAACAGGAGTGGGCTCTGCTATGGCATCTCTGGCCATTGCTTGATGTGCATATTGATTTCTTACATCTATTTTTCATCTCAAGACTCACTGATACATCAGCACTTCTTACAGGCAACCAAACAGATGTCTGCATCCACAACCCCACATATATTTAAGGTGATTCCCATCATGGATCTCCTCGCTGCCAGTCTTGACAAATATGCAAGTGACAAGACACTGTTCCCAGCCATCTGTTTGGCCACTGCATGAGGGTGGGAGATCATGAACAAATACTACTCACTGAGAGATGATTCTATCACCTACCGGATTGCAATGAGTTTGTATTTTTAACCATATATGCACACCATGCTTACAAACAGCTATTGTCAGTCCTGCACCCAAGGTACAAAACCATCTATTTTCAGCGGCAGAAGTGGCCGGACTTCTGGATTGACACATCAGTTTCTCTGGCTCGCAAGCAGTGGGAAAAATCATACAAACAGGCCAGTGGGGAGAAAATATCCAAGCCTGAGGTATGACTCACCATCCTTTACATCTGGACCTTAATAACCTTGTGTCCAGACAGAAAACTCTGGCTACTTTGCAGAACTTGACACCTTTGAGGTTTTGGAGGGAACAGATGAACTGGATGGGTATCTAGGGCTACCAGCACAACCTTTGGTCACTGACCCTCTACAGCACTGGGAAGCTCAACAGGTTTCAGGCTCACACCTTGCACAAATGGCACTGGACTTCTTGTCCATGCCTGGTGAGTTTTCAGCTGCCTCAGCTCTTTGTCTGTTGCTAATATATACATAGCAATGTCTACAGATACTGGGCATGCATTCTCCAGGGGAGGACTCACCATCTCCCAGATGTGTCACTCTCTGTCAGATCAGTCCACACAAGCTGCAACTGTATTGTCATCTTGGGCAGCTGTCAGTGGGGTAATTACAGAGGGGCAGATCATCCAAAGGTTAAGGAGAAGAAAACATGTGAGAAAAATAGAAATAAAGCCCATAATGGGCCAGATGTGATTGAAATAGATTAATTACATGGATACATTTACTTTGGTACCTTTTCATCTGCAGGTATACCCGTGAACAGCAGGTATCTGCACCTGGCTGAAGGATATCCAGACTGTGGATGGCAGCACAGGTGCAGGTCTGGTTATCGTAAATTGAAATACCTGTGGGCTCAGGTGCGGGTCATCCACGGGTGCATCCGTGTCATGCCTTATGTTGTGGGCAGGCAACATTCTAGTCTTGGAGCCCCTCACTGGCTCCAGATGTATCCTCTCTGGATCTAGATGCTTGGCTCCACATTCTCATCAAAGCCATAGATTTGTTGATCTATCTGCCACTCTGTGGTGTTCTTCTACTGGTTTAGAAAAATCAACAGTAAGCCTATGGTTTACTGTTTCTAAAGATTCCAGCGAGTGTTCAACTCATCGGTTTGGCTCAAAAGATCGACTTGATCTTTTTTTTGTTATCGCAGTACTACCAATGATTATTGGCAGTCAAAAAAGTGTAAAGATGTACTTTACTTGATTTACACAATCAGACTGAGCCAATATATTTATTGGTGTCTGCAAGTGTGTGTGGTTACAAGTTAAAAGGTATGATTCTCTAATCTACTTGTGGACAACTGTATAGTTGTCCACTGTCTACAAGTGCCCCTAGTGGGCAGCTTCTATACTACAGCCCACAAGTCACCATGGTGACTTGTATATTTTATATAGTAGCATATATGCTACTGACACACAGACTCTTGGAATGCTACTGAGAGATCTATTTTGGGGTAATGAGGGGACATCCAGGGTTTACTCTATAGCCTTGGGCATTGAGGCCAGTGGACCTTTTGTGATGTGGAAGCAGCCAAGCCTTTTTATGTGGGAATTAGAGGGTCAACAGGGATTATAGGGAGGTCATGAGGTTGCTTGCATAAGGAAAAGAGGGAGGGGAATTCTCTATAAAACCACATGTTGTTCAAGGCTTTGTATGATGGAGTCCCCACTTCACTGCCCAGTACTTGGAACACACACATATACTCCATTTCACCATCTATTTCTCTTGCTTTTGATTCATAGACATTTGAGCTAGCAGGGAGTAGCTTCATTTGTGCTTGCACTGGAGGCAAGCAACAATTTTCTGAGTCAGAAAATCTTTCAGAAAATCCTCAGAATCTGCTATGTTTCCTGAAGATTTTCTGGGGACAGAAAACTGCTAAAAAACCTATGGTTTTTAAAGAGTTTTCTGTCCCCAGAAAAACTTCATGAAATTCTAGAAATGTGCGCCAGAAAACTGTACAAGAAAAGCTTGCCAAAAATGATGCTTTTCTGAGTCCACAAAACTTAGAAAATATTTTGGATTTCCACAGGTTTTTCTGCAACCAGGAAAGCTTGCAAAGATTCTCAGAAAATCTTGCAGAAAATCTTGCAGAAAACCATGGTTATTTAACAGTTTTCTGATCAAGGAAACTCAAAAAATAACTGAGTTTTTTGAACCAGGAATTTGTCAGGAAACCTCTTTTTTTAACAGATTTTCTGGTGTCAAAAAAAAACCTAAGAAAACCATAGGAATTGTTCCCAGAAAATCAGGGAAAATAGCAGGGTTTCCTGAGGATTTCCTGGGTGCTTACATTAAATCCTAGAAAACCCCAAAAAAAGAATCTTGTTGAATCACCAAGAATCAAACAGGATTTAAGCACCCAGGAAATCCTCAGGAAACCCTGCCATTTTCCCTGATTTTCTGGGAACAATTCCTATGGTTTTCTTAGGTTTTTTTTTGACACCAGAAAATCTGTTAAAAAAAGAGGTTTCCTGACAAATTCCTGGTTCAAAAAACTCAGTTATTTTTTGAGTTTCCTTGATCAGAAAACTGTTAAATAACCATGGTTTTCTGCAAGGTTTTCTGCAAGATTTTCTGAGACTTTTTGCAAGCCTTCCTGGTTGCAGAAAAACCTGTGGAAATCCAAAATATTTTCTGAGTCTTGTGGATTCAGAAAATCATCATTTTTGGCAAGCTTTTCTTGTACAGTTATCTGGCACACATTTCTAGAATTTCATGAAGTTTTTCTGGGAACAGAAAACTCCTTAAAAACCATAGGTTTTTTTTAGCAGTTTTCTGTCCCCAGAAAATCTTCAGGAAACATAGCAGATTCTGAGGATTTTCTGAAAGATTTTCTGACTCAGAAAATTGTTGCTTGCCTCCAGTGTTGGTTCAGTTGCCTTGCCTTGTTCTTCTTGGGATAGCTCCTGAAACTCATTTAAAAGAATTTCACTACCTCTTTGTGACCTCTGGAGCTTGCAGAACACCTTCACTTCCTTTTAAAATTACTTCACCGGCTCTTCATGACCTTTGGAACCTATAGAACACCTTTGCTGCCTCTTAAAACCACTTCACCATCCTTACAAGACCTCACAAGCCTCATAAACACCACTGAGTCTTCCTTTAACTCTTCTTCTACCTCCCCATACTTCCTTACACATTTTTGAATCTATTGAACATCTTTTGGTCAACTACATCCATTCCCTGCACAAATAGAGCTCTCCTGCTGCCTATTCACCAGTTCTGAACTGAACTGAAGTGAATCCAAGACTGATCTGTTATGGATACAATGTGACAAAATGCAAGGTAGATGCACTACAACAACTTGTGAGTGATTTGTCTGGTTCTTCTCCCTTGGTGCATTGACAACATGAATGCTCTGCTTACACTGTATTGTGCCAGCTATCAGGATATCTCAATGCTGTAACTCATACAATTGCCAAACCCTACATCCTTATGTTGTCCTCTACTGCTAATGCTGCAGGTCTCAGCATAGATCCCAATCATCAAGTCCATAACACTGCCACTTATGATACCTCCCAGAGGCTCCTCCTCTAGATTGTAAAAAGAAATCCATACAATATTGCAGCAGATATAAGCTAAGGTGCCCCTTCTTCTTTCTTTCCCAGAATGTAACTTGTATATTTCCTCTTACACTCAACCCCCTCATATCAGCCCCCGGGTTTTGACAATGGAATTATGATTGTCCTATTCTGAGGTTTGTCTGAAATATATATTAATCTTGTGATGGCGAGGGCGATTTTGTCACAAAACCAGGTATTACGCAACACTTTGACCTGCAGCGCCACAATGTTGCGCAAGAGGTGTCAGTCGACTTGAAATATTGAAACAAGCAAGTCTTCTACCTTGGCGTTCCAAGACCACCTGATCTTTGGCATCAGTATCAACCTGAATTTGCGTGTTAACAGGTTGTATGTATTTAAAATAGGTTGCTTGGAATTGTGCGGTGTCGTTAACGTGAGGGAATGGTACGCTGGGCTCAGGACTGCCCAAATATATTAGTTGGAAAAGGGTCTACCGCATGGTGGTTGGCATGCTGAGACGGTACGCACACTCCAAGGAATCGGATGAGTCGGTCCCACCCTTCACCAACCTGGTATACTAGCAATTTCTCCGGAGGAATAATACTTTTGACTCGTTCATTGTGATCCATGAGCTCCTGTTGTGTATGAGTACGAAGACGACCACGGTGGTACTTTTCTTTACGAAAAGTTAGGAATAGGACGAAGGATTACAAGAAAAGACGAACGCTCGAGGTAAACTTCCCCCCATCTAGATGCGGCTTCCTGGAGCTTATTTTTACTCGGCAGAGCCCGCAGTCCGGCGTATACAGGCAACATTGTGTCTTTCATGCTTTTTTCCCACTTTTCTGGATTCCGTACGGTCTGATTAAAGGTAGATAATGGCGAAAGTAACAGAAATAAGACAGAAAAAATTTACAAGAATGTATTTCGCGTCAGGGTACGCTGCGAACAGTTCTGCAGGGTACATCGCGGCGGGGTAATCCGCAACAGAGGCGAAACCGTTGAGGATGTCATTCAGATAGTCGTTGCTTGTGTCGCCTATGCAATGTTAGAAGGAGTTCCTTAGAAATAGAGAGTGCAAGTTGAAATGTACTGACCATCACCGATCTTGCTCCAACTCGCAAAATCTTTGCCACCACCCTCCACAATAGTGGACATATGATAACAAGGGCCAAAACCAAGCATATCGAGGGCGTCTCTAAGGCTTGTGGTCTGGAACTGATTTCAGCCACGGTGGTTAATTAATAATGTCACAGGAAGGTACCCCAGTCCGACCCAGTCCGAGGCAAACAACTTTGATGGTTGCAGAATTAAGACGAGAGGTAGAGGTGTTCATGTTGTTGAATGAGAGAAATATTTCTGAACCTCAGGCTGAGAGAAACTTATGGGATCATTGTGAAATTTATACTGTTGGTCGGGAGTTTCCACCATTGGCCACTGTCGATTCTCTCGCACGCACGGTGTCAGGGCTTCCTTCCTAAGATACTTAGCTGTCATTTTTGTCACGGTTCTCCCTTGTTTTGACGCCATCGAAAGTCGGAACTTCTGAGCTTCCGAGGAACTTGTGATTGGACCGAAACTTCATAGGCGTTGGGTGATCGGATCGTCAAGACCGAATGCGTTTTTGGCATATTCTCCCGAATGTGCGATTGGCTTTGAACAAGATCCAAAGGACTCAGTTTGTTATTTTAACCAAGCTCGAACCTAGACTCGGAGTGAACTTGAGAGTAATACAAATACCGGCCTGGAGTCATGTCAGCACTACCATGTCCTGATTCCAATGGAGTAGACTGGGCTAGTTGATGCCCTTGAACATGTAAAGATGGTTAATGACAAATGTCTGCAGGTAATCGACGCGCTCTTGCTGCACGACGAGTATGAGGGATTAGGTCTACATCGTGGAACCTATACACGTCTGATTGGTCGAGTTGCTGCAAAACAGGCTCTCGGAGTTTCAGATGAGAACCCGGTAAGGCATGACACGACACTGTAGGAAAAGACGCGCCAGTCTGACAGCTTGTAAGGAGCTGTCAGCGAAAAGAAGTGGCGTATAACTCCGTTGTACCTTAATCAAAACAGCTCCGACCGGAGGACTGTCAGCGCGAGCAAACAGCTCAAAAACAGCCTCTCCCACTAGGGTTCCAGGCAAAACTATTTTTGTTCTTAACTGGCAGTTATTTACAACGCTGGTCTTCCTGACCTTTTTTGCAGGGTGATTTTAACCGTTATTAACGGGGGTCCGGGGGCGGGAGCCCCTGGGAGCTTTGGGGAGTTTATGGCAGTTATTAACTGCTAAAAACTCCATTTTAGCAGTTATTAAGGGTTGAAAACTACAACCCCAGTGCACAACTCCTAAGTTAGTAACATCTCTGCATTCGTCAAGTTGTGCGTGGGCTTCTCTGTTGTCTTCGGTTTTTCTAGGGGCTGCATACTGTTGTTAGCTAACAGCATGCGAAGGGTCTCGGATTGGAGATTCTTGGATTCTTCGATATCGTCAATTTGAAGCCAGTTCAGTTTGCGTCAATGGTTTCATTTTCACCATCCAGCCAATCAATGGTCTCTGCAGGATCGTCTACTGCATCCAAGTCATTTTCCGAGTCCTCTTGATGCTTCACATCCTGTTAGTGACACATGCCGGATTCGACGTCAGACTGTTAGGGTTTTCCGGATTTGACATCAGGGTCGGATTTGGTCGGAGCTCTCCTTGACCAAGGTCGGTAATCGCAATATTTAGAAATGCGTGGAAATACTGGATGACTCGGAAGTTGGAGATCCGAAGACTGATCTACATGGGCGTTGGCTTCAACTTATGGGTTGCGCCCTCTTGGATTTCTAGTGCCCTGGTATTTCGGACTGAAGACCAGAGTGTTATCGGGTTTCCGATTGGTTGGGTCTATTCGGAAGGTCAGTGCCAATGATGCATTGAGACTTATCAGAGATGAGCGGAGGTTTCAGGTGTTCAGAGTGGTATAGTTAATGCGGAGAGGTAGGGGTAACGATAAATCAATATCGAGTAAAGACTAGCTTTTCTGGAAGGTGAGTGTAATCAAGGAGGCATGTCGGATGAGGTAGGGTTGGAGCGATCGGAATGGTCAGAATGGTCGGAATGGTCAGAATAATTGGAATAAGGTTGGAATAACTTGGAGTGTATCGGAATAAGGTTGGAAGGCCTTATTGCAGGTAGAAATTTTGGAGCGACAAAGTATAATAAAGGTTGAATGATAGAGGAAGGGTGGAAGGATGTTACGAGTTATATTGGAATAACAAGTTGAGGTAACAAGATATAAAGGATGCAAGATGTAAAGGGGTATAAGATATACGATATGAGAGATAGGAGGTGATATGAGAAGTAGTGACACGAAAAGGTAGTGAAGCAATACAATATGATTTACAAGCTAAAGAAGCTTGATGAAGAGAAAAACATATTTAAGACATGCAGGATTCCGAAATCGGGAACGGAAGATAAGGGTGCATAATACGGAGTTCCAAAATCAGAGCAAATATGGGAATTGAGATAAGACATATGGGGATAATATCAAGATAGAGCTGTGACTAAGAATAATAATGGGGACATGTCGGAAATAAGCGGAAAAGGCTTATCGGAATACATGAAACATTGGAATAACATGGGTCGGATCTGGGATCTAACACATCCTTGGGATTGAGCTTGAGGTTGCCAAACTTCGGCACAGGATGAAGACGCAGGTTGTCTCAGGTCATCACTGTTGAGTGTCGACTCTAAAAAAAAATATTGCCCAGTGAGCTGTAAGAATGTAGATTCTTACAGTAGCATATATGCTACTATTTAGGACATATAAGTCACCAGAGTGACTTATGGGGTTTGTATTATATAAGCCACCCACAAGGGGCGCCTGTAGATAGTGGACAACTATACAGTTGTCCACCACTAGATTACATAAGAATACTTTTTTACTTGTAAACCACACCATCGCAGACACCAATAAATTTATTGGCTCAGTCTGTTTGTGTGAAACAATAAAGTTCTTACACTTTTTTGACTGCCAATACTATTGGCAGCACTGTGATAAAGAAAAGACCAACCGATCTTTTGTTACCCAGAAACCGACGAGTTTAACACTCGCCGAAATCTTTGGAAACAGTAAACAGACGTTTACTGTTTATTCTTCTAAATTCAATAGAAGAATGCCATAGTGTGGCTGATAGATCGTAGATCTATGGCGTCGATAAGGAATCGAAGCAAAACATCTGGATCTGGAGAGGATCCAGATATGTCTGGAGCCACAACCAAGGGCCCAGACAGGAGAACTGAGTCTGCCCATGACGTGGACAGGCGAACAGGAACACCGACGAGGGTAACTAGTCCTCGTAATACTACAATGCCCGTAGTCTCTGACTCTAGGAGTCGAAAGCAACTATCAGCAGATCCAAGAAGATCCGCACCGGAGGAATCAGAAACAGACGAGAGATCGTCTGTTAAGAGAAAGAAGAGAACTTTGACTAGGTCGAAGTTACGATCGTCTCTTGATGAGTCGAGAGAGCTGCCGACAAGCAACATGGACAATTCGCTGGGGTTGCAAATGTCACAACTCCAGCATGTCCAAGAACATCGCAGATTGCAAAGTTCACCATCCCAAACAGGGATGATAGAGCAGGGGTCAGCGTGCCAGGATGAAGAAACCCGGTGATACGAACCTACAACCGGACATTTTGCCTGGATGATTATGGCTCTCTTTGAGGGCCATAAAAATGTAGGCACTACGCGGGAAGTGAGCCAACGAGCGGCTGAGGCAGCTCATGCAGCAGATGAAGCCGCGAACCAACTCCAAGCATTATGAGATGGTATGGAACTGTTAATACAGTCCTTGGAGGAGGAAGTACAGGGACCTTTGCGAGGAAAGGCCCCCGAGCATGGCAACAATCTCAATAGGGATCGTGAAGTAGACCGTGAGGCAGAAAAGGCTTGCAGGAAGCGAGACAGACACCTCCGTCTGGGTCAAGCACTAGGATTGGTCCTCAAGAACCTAGTGTCACAATAGAGCAAGACAGCGTCAGTATGCGCCGGTGTACTGAGGAAGAGACAGATCGTGAGCTAGAACTCACGATAGAGAAAATATCCACAAAGGAATTTGCAGATCAAAAAAAAACATATAATGAGCAAGAAGTGCTCAAAGCAGTGACCCAACAGTCACTGCGGGAGATGATTAAGTCTGACGCCGATAGTGTCAGTACCACGACTAGCATTCACGTTAGTCTTGAACGCGAGTTCGATCACTGGGATAGGATCGAACAAAAAGCAGCACGACGGAAGCACCGTGCACTGAAGGTCCGTGCTAAACACACAGATAAATTAGTTGAAGAAGCATCTACTGTGGGGATTGAAGGTGAGGCCTTCGAGAAACTGATCGAGTCCACGAGAGTAGCTCGATCCGTCCTCAGTAGCAGCTATAGACTGAGGGATGTGTTTCTAACGGCTGACAAATGTCGACCGTTGTATCAGATCGATGAAGACATTGTTGATCCACCAGTGCAGCAGGGCGTGAATACTCACATCCCCTGGCCGCACAGGCAAAGACAAGCAATACCATGTGCGGTATCACTGGCAGTCACGGATCCTGAATGAAGGATTCAGGAGGCAGGAGGAAATCCGTCTGCATATGTAGATGGAGTTGCAAAGATGGTGCAAGCTGCCCTTGGGAAACACAAGGACAGCAAGCCAGACAAGTCCATGCTTGCCAAAGCCGGAGTAAAACTCCCTCACCCAGCAGAATATGCTGAGAAAGCAGATCTCAAAGAATTCAAGAACTTCGTCTTAGGGATCCTGAGATGGTTAGGCATGAATAGTCTATTGGGACCGTCCAGCACGGAACTCCAATTAAATTATTTAGGCATGCGCCTCAAGGGCAAAGCATTGGAGTGGCACGCTTGAAATATCAAGCGTCATGATCAAGTTGTGATCGACTGGACCCTGGAAAGTGCAATCACTGGGTTACAACAGCGATTCCTTCATGCACTCATGCACAGGGATGCGTCAAATAAGTTCGATACAATTGTGCAAGGGACCAGAACCGTTCAGGAATTACTGAACAATATTACCAAGTATGCTGCGTGGATGATACATCCACCAGATGAGTATACGATCTGCAAATGGTTCATAGCAGCGCTTAGAGAAGCACTGCATCATGAAGTCTTAAAATAAGGCTATACGACAGAATTCAGTGCAATAACTGAATTATATGAAGCCGCAAAGGTGGTAGAGGATGTGTCTCGATATGACATCGGGTTGCAAAGAACAGAACCTAGCAGCGCACATGTGCTGCAGGCAAAGCCAACGTCGACAATTAGTCAAAATCAGGCTGGGCCGAGCTCATCCTGAGCTTCCAACACAGGAAGCCATCCTACTGTGAAGCAGACGATATATCGTCCGCCTAACGCTTGACCTCAAGCCGAAACGAGGCTGAGTATACCCCAAGCAGGGGTACTGGCTACACAAAGAGCTGGAGCTATCGTCGCTTCACGTCCTTTGCAAAAACCTTCTGGAGGTTCAGGGGGTCAGAGACATAGCACAGAGATAACGTGCTACGAGTGTGGACAGGTTGGGCATATCAAGCCAAATTGCCCGCAATGGAAGAACAAACCGCGCATAGCAGGTGCACAGTTGGAAGAAGTGGTTGAACACTCAGGGAGTGCTCAAGAAAGGGAGGAGGAGCCACCAAGTGGCAAACTAGACGAGCAAATGGACGTCCAAGATGACCATGAGAGCGAAATCGGCAAACTAGTCGCTGATTACCAGTCGGAAATTATGCCCTATCAATGGGATAATGACAACGCTATGAGAACGCAAAGCTCGTATCGAGTGGATGGAGTACATCCACTAGAAGGATTGCATGAAGAAAGGCGGCCCATATATGCGGCGCAGACACCAACTATCACAATCAGTGATAGTTTAAGCCAAAACAATGACTTCCGTACACATGCGGGAGTCATAGACAGGACCATTGAGTCCATCTATGATCATTGGTTCAGACCGTGTGATAAGATGCGCCCCAAACGGGCGCGTATAGACAACCAAACAATCTCCGGGTATTGGGAGATTGGTGGAGTCAGAGCCCACTGTCTATTAGACAGCGGGTGC